>JAWZYT010002659.1:105000-162500 GCA_034508575.1 Petrolisthes manimaculis
TTATTATTATTATTATTATTTCTTTTCAGATGGAATTTTTTTTCTTTTTTATTATTATTATTATTATTTCTTTTCAGATGGAATTTTTTTTCTTTTTTATTATTATTATTATTATTATTATTATTATTATTATTATTATTATTATTATTTCTTTTCAGATGAAATTTTTTTTCTTTTTTATTATTATTATTATTATTTCTTTTCAGATGGATTTTTTTTTCTTTTTTATTATTATTATTATTATTATTATTATTATTTCTTTTGAGATGGAATTTTTTTTCATTTTTATTATTATTATTATTATTATTATTATTATTATTATTATTTCTTTTCAGATGGATTTTTTTTTCTTTTTTATTATTATTATTATTATTATTATTTCTTTTCAGATGGATTTTTTTTTTCTTTTTTATTATTATTATTATTTCTTTTCAGATGGAATTATTTTCTTTTTTATTATTATTATTTTTATTATTATTATTATTATTTCTTTTCAGATGGATTATTTTTCCTTTTTTATTATTATTATTATTATTTCTTTTCAGATGGAATTTTTTTCTTTTTTATTATTATTATTATTATTATTATTATTATTATTATTATTATTGTTATTATTGTTATTATTATTATTATTTTTATTATTATTATTTCTTTTCAGATGATTTTTTTTTCTTTTTTATTATTATTATTATTATTATTATTATTATTATTATTATTATTATTATTATTTCTTTTCAGATGGAATTTTTTTTCTTTTTTATTATTATTATTATTTCTTTTCAGATGGATTTTTTTTTCTTTTTTATTATTATTATTATTATTATTTCTTTTCAGATGGAATTTTTTTTCTTTTTTATTATTATTATTATTATTATTATTATTATTATTATTTCTTTTCAGATGGATTTTTTTTTCTTTTTTATTATTATTATTATTATTATTATTATTATTTCTTTTCAGATGGAATTTTTTTTCTTTTTTATTATTATTATTATTATTATTATTATTATTATTATTATTTCTTTTCAGATGGATTTTTTTTTCTTTTTATTTATTATTATTATTATTATTATTATTATTATTATTTCTTTTCAGATGGAATTTTTTTCTTTTTTATTATTATTATTATTATTATAATTATTATTATTTCTTTTCAGATGGAATTTTTTTTCTTTTTTATTATTATTATTATTATTATTATTATTATTATTATTATTAATATTATTATTATTATTATTATTTCTTTTCAGATGGAATTTTTTTTCTTTTTTATTATTATTATTATTATTATTTCTTTTCAGATGGATTTTTTTTTCTTTTTTATTATTATTATTATTATTTCTTTTTAGATGGAATTTTTTTTCTTTTTTATTATTATTATTATTATTATTATTATTATTATTATTATTATTATTATTTCTTTTCAGATGGAATTTTTTTTCTTTTTTATTATTATTATTATTATTATTATTATTTCTTTTCAGATGGATTTTTTTTTTCTTTTTTATTATTATTATTATTTCTTTTCAGATGGAATTATTTTCTTTTTTATTATTATTATTTTTATTATTATTATTATTATTATTATTATTTCTTTTCAGATGGATTATTTTTCCTTTTTTATTATTATTATTATTATTATTTCTTTTCAGATGGAATTTTTTTCTTTTTTATTATTATTATTATTATTATTATTATTATTATTATTATTATTATTATTATTATTATTATTATTATTGTTATTATTATTATTATTATTATTATTATTATTTCTTTTCAGATGGATTTTTTTTTTCTTTTTTATTATTATTATTATTATTATTATTTCTTTTCAGATGATTTTTTTTTTCTTTTTTATTATTATTATTATTATTATTATTATTATTATTATTATTATTATTATTATTATTATTTCTTTTCAGATGGAATTTTTTTTCTTTTTTATTATTATTATTATTGTCTTTTCAGATGGATTTTTTTTTCTTTTTTATTATTATTATTATTATTATTTCTTTTCAGATGGAATTTTTTTTCTTTTTTATTATTATTATTATTATTATTATTATTATTTTTATTTCTTTTCAGATGGATTTTTTTTTCTTTTTTATTATTATTATTATTATTATTATTATTATTTCTTTTCAGATGGAATTTTTTTTTCTTTTTTATTATTATTATTATTATTATTATTATTATTTCTTTTCAGATGGAATTTTTTTTCTTTTTTATTATTATTATTATTATTATTATTATTATTATTATTATTATTATTATTATTATTATTATTATTATTATTATTATTATTATTATTATTGTTATTGTTATTATTATTATTATTATTATTATTATTATTATTTCTTTTCAGATGGAATTTTTTTTCTTTTTTATTATTATAATTATTATTATTTCTTTTCAGATGGAATTTTTTTTCTTTTTTATTATTATTATTATTATTATTATTATTATTATTATTATTATTATTATTATTTCTTTTCATTTGGAATTTTTTTTCTTTTTTATTATTATTATTATTATTATTATTATTATTATTTCTTTTCAGATGGAATTTTTTTTCTTTTTTATTATTATTATTATTATTATTATTATTATTATTATTATTATTATTATTATTTCTTTTCAGATGGAATTTTTTTTCTTTTTTATTATTATTATTATTATTATTATTATTATTTCTTTTCAGATGGAATTTTTTTTCTTTTGCATTATTATTATTATTATTATTATTATTATTATTATTATTATTGTTATTATTTCTTTTCAGATGGAATTATTTTACTTTTTTATTATTATTATTATTTTTATTATTATTTCTTTTCAGATGGAATTTTTTTTCTTTTTATTAATTATTATTATTATTATTATTATTATTATTTCTTTTCAGATGGAATTTTTTTTCTTTTTTATTATTATTATTATTATTATAATTATTATTATTTCTTTTCAGATGGAATTTTTTTTCTTTTTTATTATTATTATTATTATTATTATTATTATTATTATTATTATTATTATTATTATTATTATTATTATTATTATTTCTTTTCAGATGGATTTTTTTTTCTTTTTTATTATTATTATTATTATTATTTCTTTTCAGATGGGATTTTTTTTCTTTTTTATTATTATTATTATTATTTCTTTTCTGATGGAATTTTTTTTCTTTTTTATTATTATTATTATTATTATTATTTCTTTTCAGATGGAATTTTTTTTCTTTTTTATTATTATTATTATTATTTCTTTTCAGATGGAATTTTTTTTCTTTTTTATTATTATTATTATTATTATTATTATTATTTCTTTTGAGATGGAATTTTTTTTCATTTTTATTATTATTATTATTATTATTATTATTATTATTATTATTTCTTTTCAGATGGATTTTTTTTTCTTTTTTATTATTATTATTATTATTATTTTTTTTTTTCAGATGGATTTTTTTTGTCTTTTTTATTATTATTATTATTTCTTTTCAGATGGAATTATTTTCTTTTTTATTATTATTATTTTTATTATTATTATTATTATTTCTTTTCAGATGGATTATTTTTCCTTTTTTATTATTATTATTATTATTTCTTTTCAGATGGAATTTTTTTCTTTTATATTATTATTATTATTATTATTATTATTATTATTATTATTGTTATTATTGTTATTATTATTATTATTATTATTATTATTATTTCTTTTCAGATGGATTTTTTTTTTCTTTTTTATTATTATTATTATTATTATTATTATTATTATTTCTTTTCAGATGATTTTTTTTTTCTTTTTTATTATTATTATTATTATTATTATTATTATTATTATTATTATTATTATTATTATTATTTCTTTTCAGATGGAATTTTTTTTCTTTTTTATTATTATTATTATTTCTTTTCAGATGGATTTTTTTTTCTTTTTTATTATTATTATTATTATTATTTCTTTTCAGATGGAATTTTTTTTCTTTTTTATTATTATTATTATTATTATTATTATTATTATTATTATTATTATTATTTCTTTTCAGATGGAATTTTTTTTCTTTTTTATTATTATTATTATTATTATTATTATTATTGTCTTTTCAGATGGAATTTTTTTTCTTTTTTATTATTATTATTATTATTATTTCTTTTCAGATGGAATTTTTTTTCTTTTTTATTATTATTATTATTATTATTATTATTATTTTTATTTCTTTTCAGATGGATTTTTTTTTCTTTTTTATTATTATTATTATTATTATTATTATTATTTCTTTTCAGATGGAATTTTTTTTTCTTTTTTATTATTATTATTATTATTATTATTATTATTTCTTTTCAGATGGAATTTTTTTTCTTTTTTATTATTATTATTATTATTATTATTATTATTATTATTATTATTATTATTATTATTATTATTATTATTATTATTATTATTATTATTATTATTGTTATTGTTATTATTATTATTATTATTATTATTATTATTATTATTTCTTTTCAGATGGAATTTTTTTTCTTTTTTATTATTATAATTATTATTATTTCTTTTCAGATGGAATTTTTTTTCTTTTTTATTATTATTATTATTATTATTATTATTATTATTATTATTATTATTTCTTTTCATTTGGAATTTTTTTTCTTTTTTATTATTATTATTATTATTATTATTATTATTATTTCTTTTCAGATGGAATTTTTTTTCTTTTTTATTATTATTATTATTATTATTATTATTATTATTATTATTATTATTATTTCTTTTCAGATGGAATTTTTTTTCTTTTTTATTATTATTATTATTATTATTATTATTATTATTTCTTTTCAGATGGAATTTTTTTTCTTTTGCATTATTATTATTATTATTATTATTATTATTATTATTATTATTGTTATTATTTCTTTTCAGATGGAATTATTTTACTTTTTTATTATTATTATTATTTTTATTATTATTTCTTTTCAGATGGAATTTTTTTTCTTTTTATTTATTATTATTATTATTATTATTATTATTATTTCTTTTCAGATGGAATTTTTTTTCTTTTTTATTATTATTATTATTATTATAATTATTATTATTTCTTTTCAGATGGAATTTTTTTTCTTTTTTATTATTATTATTATTATTATTATTATTATTATTATTATTATTATTGTTATTATTATTATTATTATTATTTCTTTTCAGATGGAATTTTTTTTCTTTTTTATTATTATTATTATTATTATTATTATTTCTTTTCAGATGGAATTTTTTTTCTTTTTTATTATTATTATTATTATTTCTTTTCAGATGGAATTTTTTTTCTTTTTTATTATTATTATTATTATTATTATTATTATTTCTTTTGAGATGGAATTTTTTTTCATTTTTATTATTATTATTATTATTATTATTATTATTATTATTATTATTTCTTTTCAGATGGATTTTTTTTTCTTTTTTATTATTATTATTATTATTATTATTTTTTTTCAGATGGATTTTTTTTGTCTTTTTTATTATTATTATTATTTCTTTTCAGATGGAATTATTTTCTTTTTTATTATTATTATTTTTATTATTATTATTATTATTTCTTTTCAGATGGATTATTTTTCCTTTTTTATTATTATTATTATTATTTCTTTTCAGATGGAATTTTTTTCTTTTTTATTATTATTATTATTATTATTATTATTATTATTATTATTGTTATTATTGTTATTATTATTATTATTATTATTATTATTATTTCTTTTCAGATGGATTTTTTTTTTTTTTTTATTATTATTATTATTATTATTATTATTATTATTTCTTTTCAGATGATTTTTTTTTTTCTTTTTTATTATTATTATTATTATTATTATTATTATTATTATTATTATTATTATTATTATTATTATTATTATTTCTTTTCAGATGGAATTTTTTTTCTTTTTTATTATTATTATTATTTCTTTTCAGATGGATTTTTTTTTCTTTTTTATTATTATTATTATTATTATTTCTTTTCAGATGGAATTTTTTTTCTTTTTTATTATTATTATTATTATTATTATTATTATTATTATTATTATTTCTTTTCAGATGGAATTTTTTTTCTTTTTTATTATTATTATTATTATTATTATTATTATTTCTTTTCAGATGGAATTTTTTTTCTTTTTTATTATTATTATTATTATTATTATTATTATTATTTCTTTTCAGATTGAATTTTTTTTCTTTTTTATTATTATTATTATTATTATTATTATTATTATTATTATTATTATTATTATTATTATTATTATTGTTATTATTGTTATTATTATTATTATTATTATTATTATTATTATTATTATTTCTTTTCAGATGGAATTTTTTTTCTTTTTATCATTATAATTATTATTATTTCTTTTCAGATGGAATTTTTTTCTTTTTTATTATTATTATTATTATTTCTTTTCAGTTGGAATTTTTTTTCTTTTTTATTATTATTATTATTATTATTATTATTATTATTATTATTTCTTTTCAGATGGAATTTTTTTCTTTTTTATTATTATTATTATTATTATTATTATTATTATTATTATTATTATTATTTCTTTTCAGATGGAATTTTTTTTCTTTTTTATTATTATTATTATTATTATTATTATTATTTCTTTTCAGATGGAATTTTTTTTCTTTTGCATTATTATTATTATTATTATTATTATTATTATTATTGTTATTATTTCTTTTCAGATGGAATTATTTTACTTTTTTATTATTATTATTATTTTTATTATTATTTCTTTTCAGATGTAATTTTTTTTCTTTTTTATTATTATTATTTTTATTATTATTATTTCTTTTCAGATGGAATTTTTTTCTTTTTTATTATTATTATTATTATTTCTTTTCAGATGGAATTTGTTTTCTTTATTATTATTATTATTTCTTTTCAGATGGAATTTTGTTTCTTTTTTATTATTATTATTATTATTATTATTATTTGTTTTCAGATGGAATTTTTTTTCTTTTTTATTATTATTATTATTATTATTATTTCTTTTCAGATGGAATTTTTTTTCTTTTTTATTATTATTAGCATTATTATTATTTCTTTTCAGATGGAATTTTTTTTCTTTATTATTATTATTATTATTATTTCTTTTCAGATTGATTTTTTTTTCTTTTTTATTATTATTATTATTATTATTTCTTTTCAGATGGATTTTTTTTTCTTTTTTATTATTATTATTATTATTATTATTATTATTATTTCTTTTCAGATGGAATTGTTTTTCTTTTTTATTATTATTATTATTATTATTTCTTTTCAGATGGAATTTTTTTTCTTTTTTATTGTTATTATTATTATTATTATTATTTCTTTTCAGATGGAATTTTTTTTCTTTTTTATTATTATTATTATTATTATTATTTCTTTTCAGATGGAATTTTTTTTCTTTTTTATTATTATTATTATTATTATTATTATTTCTTTT
The DNA here is from genome assembly GCA_034508575.1 of Petrolisthes manimaculis. NCBI lineage: Eukaryota > Metazoa > Arthropoda > Malacostraca > Decapoda > Porcellanidae > Petrolisthes > Petrolisthes manimaculis. Next base: position 112,476 of record JAWZYT010002659.1, read on the forward strand.
CAGATGGAATTTTTTTTCTTTTTTCTTATTATTATTATTATTATTATTATTTCTTTTCAGATGGAATTTTTTTTCTTTTTTATTATTATTATTATTATTATTATTATTATTATTTCTTTTCAGATGGAATATTTTCTTTTTTATTATTATTATTATTATTATTATTTCTTTTCAGATGGAATTTTTTTTCTTTTTTATTATTATTATTATTATTATTATTATTATTATTATTATTATTATTATTATTATTATTATTATTATTATTATTTCTTTTCAGATGGATTTTTTTTTTTTTTTTTATTATTATTATTATTATTATTATTATTTCTTTTCAGATGGAATTTTTTTTCTTTTTTATTATTATTATTATTATTATTATTATTATTATTATTTCTTTTCAGATGGATTTTTTTTTCTTTATTATTATTATTATTATTATTATTATTATTATTATTATTTCTTTTCAGATTGATTTTTTTTTCTTTTTTATTATTATTATTATTATTATTATTTCTTTTCAGATGGAATTTTTTTTCTTTTTTATTATTATTATTATTATTATTATTATTATTATTTCTTTTCAGATGGAATTGTTTTTCTTTTTTATTATTATTATTATTATTATTTCTTTTCAGATGGATTTTTTTTTCTTTTTTATTGTTATTATTATTATTATTATTATTTCTTTTCAGATGGATTTTTTTTTCTTTTTTATTATTATTATTATTATTATTATTTCTTTTCAGATGGAATTTTTTTTCTTTTTTATTATTATTATTATTATTATTATTATTTCTTTTCAGATGGAATTTTTTTTCTTTTTTGTTATTAATATTATTATTATTATTATTTCTTTTCAGATGGAATTTTTTTTCTTTTTTATTATTATTATTATTTTTATTATTATTATTATTATTTCTTTTCAGATGGAATATTTTCTTTTTTATTATTATTATTATTATTATTTCTTTTCAGATGGATTTTTTTTTCTTTATTATTATTATTATTATTATTATTATTATTATTATTATTATTATTATTATTATTATTATTATTATTATTTCTTTTCAGATGGAATTTTTTTTTTTTTTATTATTATTATTATTATTATTATTATTATTTCTTTTCAGATGGAATTTTTTTTCTTTTTTATTATTATTATTATTATTATTATTATTATTATTTCTTTTCAGATTGAATTTTTTTTCTTTTTTATTATTATTATTATTATTATTATTATTATTATTATTATTATTATTATTATTATTGTTATTATTGTTATTATTATTATTATTATTATTATTATTATTATTATTATTTCTTTTCAGATGGAATTTTTTTTCTTTTTTATCATTATAATTATTATTATTTCTTTTCAGATGGAATTTTTTTCTTTTTTATTATTATTATTATTATTTCTTTTCAGTTGGAATTTTTTTTCTTTTTTATTATTATTATTATTATTATTATTATTATTATTATTATTTCTTTTCAGATGGAATTTTTTTCTTTTTTATTATTATTATTATTATTATTATTATTATTATTATTATTATTATTATTTCTTTTCAGATGGAATTTTTTTTCTTTTTTATTATTATTATTATTATTATTATTATTATTTCTTTTCAGATGGAATTTTTTTTCTTTTGCATTATTATTATTATTATTATTATTATTATTATTATTGTTATTATTTCTTTTCAGATGGAATTATTTTACTTTTTTATTATTATTATTATTTTTATTATTATTTCTTTTCAGATGTAATTTTTTTTCTTTTTTATTATTATTATTTTTATTATTATTATTTCTTTTCAGATGGAATTTTTTTCTTTTTTATTATTATTATTATTATTTCTTTTCAGATGGAATTTGTTTTCTTTATTATTATTATTATTTCTTTTCAGATGGAATTTTGTTTCTTTTTTATTATTATTATTATTATTATTATTATTTGTTTTCAGATGGAATTTTTTTTCTTTTTTATTATTATTATTATTATTATTATTTCTTTTCAGATGGAATTTTTTTTCTTTTTTATTATTATTAGCATTATTATTATTTCTTTTCAGATGGAATTTTTTTTCTTTATTATTATTATTATTATTATTTCTTTTCAGATTGATTTTTTTTTCTTTTTTATTATTATTATTATTATTATTTCTTTTCAGATGGATTTTTTTTTCTTTTTTATTATTATTATTATTATTATTATTATTATTATTTCTTTTCAGATGGAATTGTTTTTCTTTTTTATTATTATTATTATTATTATTTCTTTTCAGATGGAATTTTTTTTCTTTTTTATTGTTATTATTATTATTATTATTATTTCTTTTCAGATGGAATTTTTTTTCTTTTTTATTATTATTATTATTATTATTATTTCTTTTCAGATGGAATTTTTTTTCTTTTTTATTATTATTATTATTATTATTATTATTTCTTTTCAGATGGAATTTTTTTTCTTTTTTCTTATTATTATTATTATTATTATTATTTCTTTTCAGATGGAATTTTTTTTCTTTTTTATTATTATTATTATTATTATTATTATTATTATTTCTTTTCAGATGGAATATTTTCTTTTTTATTATTATTATTATTATTATTATTTCTTTTCAGATGGAATTTTTTTTCTTTTTTATTATTATTATTATTATTATTATTATTATTATTATTATTATTATTATTATTATTATTATTATTATTATTATTTCTTTTCAGATGGATTTTTTTTTTTTTTTTTATTATTATTATTATTATTATTATTATTTCTTTTCAGATGGAATTTTTTTTCTTTTTTATTATTATTATTATTATTATTATTATTATTATTATTTCTTTTCAGATGGATTTTTTTTTCTTTATTATTATTATTATTATTATTATTATTATTATTATTATTTCTTTTCAGATTGATTTTTTTTTCTTTTTTATTATTATTATTATTATTATTATTTCTTTTCAGATGGAATTTTTTTTCTTTTTTATTATTATTATTATTATTATTATTATTATTATTTCTTTTCAGATGGAATTGTTTTTCTTTTTTATTATTATTATTATTATTATTTCTTTTCAGATGGATTTTTTTTTCTTTTTTATTGTTATTATTATTATTATTATTATTTCTTTTCAGATGGATTTTTTTTTCTTTTTTATTATTATTATTATTATTATTATTTCTTTTCAGATGGAATTTTTTTTCTTTTTTATTATTATTATTATTATTATTATTATTTCTTTTCAGATGGAATTTTTTTTCTTTTTTGTTATTAATATTATTATTATTATTATTTCTTTTCAGATGGAATTTTTTTTCTTTTTTATTATTATTATTATTTTTATTATTATTATTATTATTTCTTTTCAGATGGAATATTTTCTTTTTTATTATTATTATTATTATTATTTCTTTTCAGATGGATTTTTTTTTCTTTATTATTATTATTATTATTATTATTATTATTATTATTATTATTATTATTATTATTATTATTATTATTATTTCTTTTCAGATGGAATTTTTTTTTTTTTTATTATTATTATTATTATTATTTCTTTTCAGATGGATTTTTTTTTCTTTTTTTTTATTATTATTATTATTATTATTATTATTATTTCTTTTCAGATGGAATTTTTTTTCTTTTTTATTATTATTATTATTATTATTATTATTATTATTATTATTTCTTTTCAGATGGAATTTTATTTTATTTTTTATTATTATTATTATTATTATTATTATTATTTCTTTTCAGATGGAATTTTTTTCTTTTTTATTATTATTATTATTATTATATCTTTTCAGATGGATTTTTTTTTCTTTTTTATTATTATTATTATTATTATTATTTCTTTTCAGATGGAATTTTTTTTCTTTTTTATTATTATTATTATTATTATTATTATTATTTCTTTTCAGATGGATTTTTTTTTCTTTTTTATTATTATTATTATTATTATTTTTTTTTTTATTCAGATGGAATTTTTTTCTTTTTTATTATTATTATTATTATTATTATTATTATTTCTTTTCAGATGGAATTTTTTTTCTTTTTTATTATTATTATTATTATTTTTATTATTTCTTTTCAGATGGAATTTTTTTTCTTTTTTATTATTATTATTATTATTATTATTATTATTATTTCTTTTCAGATGGATTTTTTTTTCTTTTTCATTATTATTATTATTATTATTTATATTCAGATCGATTTTTTTTTTCTTTTTTATTATTATTTTTATTATTATTATGTCTTTTCTGATGGAATTTTTTTTCTTTTTTATTATTATTATTATTATTATTATTATTATTTCTTTTCAGATGGAATTTTTTTTCTTTTTTATTATTATTATTATTATTTTTATTATTATGTGGTAAATACAGTAGTACCAAAAATATATTTTATCCCTTAAATATTAATGTGTAATAAATACTGTATATACTTTTGATAACTGTGCACAATCATATAATTAATTGAAAAAAAAAAGAAAAAAAATGTTTGTTGTCGTTGTTTTTGACAGAGACGTTTTGTGGCCAGCGATGACGAGATTAAGTTAGCCATGAAGAGAGTTGATGAAGAGAATAAATATGTGGTTTGTCCCCATACTTCTGTTGCTGCTGCTCATCATTATCACAGTATAGAGGTATTTTATTCACTAGGCAATTGTATCTTGTAGTGATTTCATTTACAGCAATATTTTCCATCAATCAATCTTAACTACTCATCAATTCTTTCCTTTACAGCAATATTTTCCATCAATCAATTATTTCCTTTACAGCAATCAATTTTTTCCTTCCCATCAATCAATTCTTTCCTTCCCATCAATCAATTCTTTCCTTTCCATCAATCAATCTTTCCTTCCCAACAACAATCAATTTTATGTTTTAGTGAATCGGTGGGAGTTCCCCGAGGAGTTCTGGCCACAGCCGCCCCGGACAAATTCCCAGAGGCAGTCGCTGAGTCAGAAATCCCGGTCAGAATGGACAGCCTTCAACACCTTGAGTCCATGCCAACGAAAAGTATGTGGATGAGTAAAGGTGAGGACTGGTATGGTATATTGAGAACCAAAATTGAGGAGATAACAGACAGAAGAATGTCAAAGGAAATAAAGAAAGGATAGATTGAGGGAGTTGTTGTTGTTGAAGTTCCTCAAGCTGTCTGACCGACCAGCCCAGGGTTAAGGGGGTAATTCACTTTTGTTGTTACATTGGAGTGTCTTGATTCCTCCAAAGTATATATGCCAGGAAACAGAACCATATGAACAAAAATAATGGTGTTCTGTTGTTGCTTGGAATAGTTTAGAGGATTCAGTTGCTCCAGATTTACCAACACAAAATTTCCCCCTAAAGAGAATAGCCTACTAGCTATAGGTAGAATATAGGCGGCGGCGGCGGTAGCGGGGCGGCGGCGGCGTCGACGACGACGAAGACGAAAAAAAAAATAAAAAAAAAATAATAATAATAATTAAAAAATAAAAGTTAATTATTACAAAAAAAATTCAATAGAAAAAAAAATATTAATATAAAAATACATTATTTAAAAAAAAAAAAAAAACTAATTATTAAAACAAATAATAATAATTATTATTATTAAAATAAAAATTAAAATAATTAATCAATAAAAAAAAATAACTAATTATAATAAATAAATAAATAAATAAATAAATAAATAAATAAATGAAGACAGCGGCGGCGGCAGCAGCGGCGGCGGCGGCGGTAGCGGCGGTGGCGGCGGCGGCGACGACAAAATAATAATAATAACAATAAAAAAAAAAAAAAAAAAGTTAATTAAAAAAAAATTAATGAATCAAAAAATATATATAAAGATTTTTTACTTTGACTTTGACTTTGAACGCATGTCCCCCTATTTCCCCACCCCCCTAACCCCCCAAACCCCACCAAGCCTGTCCCCTTATTCCCACACCCCCTTAATTAATTATATCCCACACAATCACAGAATGAGTATATATATATATTATTATTATCACTGTATAACGAAGATAGTAACAATTCCCTCCACTAGGCCTCCTATACTGCTAGTGAGTTAGTGAGGTGTATAAATAAGGTGTGTGTGGTCATCTAGTGAGACAGAAGAGAGGCTACGGTAAAGTCATGGTCTAATGTACTGCACGGTCCATATAGTATATGGACCTATACTATATGGACCGTGATGTACTGCAACCTGGTGAATAAAAGCGAGCTATTTGAGTTAATTTTATGAACCAAAATTGCACACACCAACAGCTATAGTTTCGGATCATTTTTCGAAGCCATTTCATTGGAAGGTATTGCAGTACATTAGACCATGACTTTTACCAGCATCACCACCACGAAGCTCCACTGTCTCATCTGGTCCGACACACAATAATCTCGGGGCCTCACAAGAGTCACGGGCTACTGACAACCTACAGTCCCGAAGTTGAGGTATATACAGTCGTGGTCAAATATAATCATCCATATAGGGGTAACTTACATAAGAGTCTGACAGCTTCCCTCTGTTTCTTATTAAGGTACGTGTCCACTTGAGAGCTGAGAGTGAAATAAATGTCGAGAGTTGGTAAAAAGTAAATGGACACAGACTGGAGAGTACTCTCGGAGAGTTCTGTGATTTATGTCGGAGAGTGATTCGTGACACTAGTGGACACAGCTCTCCCACTATCCTGAGAGTACTCTCAGGCACTTTCAGTGTGTTGATATAGCTGAGAGTGAAAGGGCGGAAGTTAAATAGTGTAAATACAAGATACAACAACAAAAATAAAACATAATAATAATAAGTATAATATTTAATAATAATAATAATAATAAGCATATACAGCTGTCTTCAAAAACAAGTTTTCCAAAAAAATATTAATGTAAATATGATTATAATTTCAAAATATTGATTATTATGGATATTTCAGTGGTTTTCAAAAATATAATAATATTGTAAATAGATTATCACAAATATACTTTAATGTTTAGTAAAAGTTGACGTCAAAAGTTTGGTTTGGTTTAATTTCATATTCCATAAAATATATATATTATGTCACACACACACACTGAATTCACTTGAGACTCTTTACTCTCGGCGACTTGCTCTGTCTGTGTGTTCAGTGGACACGCTTCTGAGAGTTCTCGCGGACATTTTATCTCAGCGACTCTCGAGAGTGATATAGTTCTCTCAGGTGGACACGCTCTTTGTGAGTTCTCTCGACATTTATTTCACTCTCAGCTCTCAAGTGGACCCGTACCTTTAGATGATAAACTTTCCAATAAATAGGTTAACTACCATCTTTTAATTTAATACAAGCAGCTACACACTACTTAAAACAATAATAGCATATGTGAACGTGAAAACATTAGATAGCAAATTGTTTTAGATACCCATATGTGGATGATTATTATTGACCGCAACTGTATATATAAAAATAAAATAAAATACGGTACCCTCTCAACCTTCTTCAGTCTCATCACACCAAATGTATTCCCATCACTACACATTACACATTGAAATCTTGGCATTGAAATTACGTTTCCAGCAATAATTTCTGTCTTATCTACAATCTTATACCACCATGACATGCAGGAGGAATTTCTCTACATCATCCACCCATTTGTTATTATGGTAGCGTAATATTTATAAATAAATATCGGCATATAAAAAAAGTAGTATCAAAGTGTCAAGTAGATATTAAGCGAAATAAGTGAGGCATCAAGAAAAAAAAAAGTGTGGGCCTACCTCGAAGAAATGCAATGTTTTGGTTTAGCAATACATCGCTCACTAACCCAACACCAACAGGTTTAACATTTACTGTTCAAGATAATTTTTGTATTGAATAAAATTCATGCGGCTAAGGCGTTGGCAGGATCGTAATCGTGGTAGGCCTCTGAAAAGTCTTCATTTCATTTTGCTACACGAATCGGGCTCGAGGAAGCCAACCGCGAAAGACCCGATCGGGCTCGAGGAAGCCAACGGGTTAATGACCTTTGACTATTATATATTTATGTCGCTGGTTGATAGCCAATAAATCCAACAAGGCAAGGCAAAGCGACAACACTGGCCAATGGCCATCACCATTAATTCACCTGACCTGGCTGACCATCAGTCCACTAGTCCACTACTGACAGCCAAGGTATTCAGAGTCTCCCGTTTTCTGTTGTCCTGCTGGTGCCCATTTTAGTGAAGAGAAAATTAATTTATATTATTCTATAATACCTTCGCATATCCACGGATATAGAACGAATATATGTAAAGGAAGTGATATTCATCATCACAGATTTCCCAGAGATGAAAAACAAAAAAGAGAGTGGATTAGATTTTGCAGAGAAACAGCAGACTATTTTAACCTATTAATTAAATTCTTTCATAAATGTCGTCACTTTCAAGCATCATGCATATGAAACTTATGAAAGGAACCTCAAATATGAGTTGCTTGGATTATTAAGGAGAAATAATTAAATTAGTAAAGATTAAAAAATTTAAATAGACCATAACAAATAACCCCTATAAATTTTAAAACAAAATGAAACAAAATTTGTTTCTTAGGAGTACAAGGATGTTGATGTGAATGTTAATGTAATGTTATGATAAACTAATAAAAGTAAATAGAGTTTGTGTTTAAAATTTGGTAAATTTCAGAAAACCTGGGTTCATTATATTGTATATTTACAGAAAACCTGGGTTTACTATATTGTATAATTATATTAGTATCATTATCCACTATTATGGATAATTTTAAGACACTTTTCATCTATGGTGTTTCTCTTATGGGGCTAGTCTTACCTGACCTGACCTAACCTAACCTAACCTAACCTAACCTAACCTAGACCACAGCAGACTACCGGGACCTAACCTGGGCATACTACAGGGACCTAACATAGGCAGACTACCGGGACCTAACCTGGGCAGACTACCGGGACCTAACCTGAGCAGACTACTGGGACCTAACCTACTACTGGGACCTAACCTGGGCATACTACCGGGACTGTCCAATGTTTACAATGGTAGGAAAACACTGAACTTATGCTCTGGAGAGCTGAAATTTTCTATATGCTGTTATACCAAAAATAAGTGCAATCTCCTCTTAAATTCATTACACATGAAGATATTACATTGTCCCCTTGTGAAATATACACAAATTGTAAATGTTTGACATGTGGACCTCTTATGCAGTTAAACCTTATTATAATTATTATTAAACCAGAGGAACATATCCATCTAATATTAAAGAATTTCTGGAATATATCTTTTCAGGGTGAGAAGTCTGGCTATTGGTACTTATTGAATTTGCCACCAGTGAGATGAATAACATACACAGGTAATTCCCAAAGATCTATGTTAGTGGTGGCTGTAATTGATTACTTTGATTACTGTCTGCAAAAATATTGTAGTCAATTATTTTTTCAATAATTGAATCCCTGAAATAATTACTATCTATGATTTAATTTTTATGTTTAGTCATCTGAAATTTTTTTTGGAAGGAAACAAATGTAACTTGTGTAACATGTATTTCTATCCACCATCTGCCTATTCATATAAGGAAGCTTTTGACATTTTGAGGGACTTTGAAATTTTGTAAAACAAATTTTTTATCTCAGAATCCAGTAATTGTAACGGTAATTGATTATTTTCGTTAAAATAATCAGTAATCACGACTACTAAATTCTGGTTGTATCGCCCACCACTCCTGTATGTAACAACCAAAGTACAGGGACTTATTCCTGTTGGGGGGGGGGGGGGGGTTATAGTTGCTCATCAGCCTCTAGAGCAGTGGTTCTTAAACTGGGGGTGTCAGAAGCTACCAGGGGGGGCTCCAGTAGGGTTTTGCAAAATTGCCAAAATCTTTGCCACTGCTTCCACAAGATATATATATACTGTCTATATAAGTTAAAATTAATAGTAAGTACTGTACAGTATACTGGGCATAAGACTAAGAATTTTAAGAATGACGGCTCTGAAGGGTGGACCCGAGACAAACCCCTTGATGAATAAAAAAAAAAGCAATGTTGGATGTTATGCTGTGTTGAAAAATGATAATCTTTCCCAAAGATAGAATAACTGTTTATTGGAAAAGGAGTGCACTTCCAAAACTTGCAGTAGTTGACGTAGCCTATGACTACTTTCTGTACTTGGTTTAATAAAGACCAAAGCAAAAACTGCTATGCCATATATACACAACTACAGTACAGTATATTACAATTACTGTATACTGTTTAAAATATTAGCTGATGCAAGTATAGTATAGTATATATAGCTTTATGCGGAGCTTACCAATCATACTAATACTGTACCATACTATACGGTACTATAGAGCATTGTATATGACACTATAGAATATTATAATACTGTTTGAATGATTATATCTGGTCATTTCCTTAGTGTACTATTACAGTATCTTTTAAGGGGATAATTCGCTTTTTTTAAATTGGAACTCCTCGACTCCTCCAAAGTATGCCAGGAAACAGGACCAGAAGAGCAAAAATAATGGTGTTCTGTTGCTTGGAATAGTCCGGAGTATTCTTTTGCTCCAGATTTACCAACACAAAACTGTCCCCATAATATCTTACAGATTTGTAACCCTTGGAGTGAGGAATTACAAAGCCTGCAGAGTATGGCCATCACTTTCCACACTGAGAGTTCCATCATCCCAACTTGTTGGAGGTGTGTGTTCTATGTCATCTAATGATGGAGGATTTGGAAAGGAGACAGCAGACAGCAGCCAATACGAGACTTTGAGAGTGACCTTCGAAGAGGGTGTCCGGGTTATTACATTCAACAGGCCTGATAAGAAAAATGCCATTAATGAAAAAGTAAGTTAAGAAATAAAGAAATTTAGTTGGTCATTTTATCTATCTATTGCCAGGCGCCTTAATCCCCGGGGGGGTGGCCACTAATGAAATGCCTCCATGCATTCCTGTCCCATGCTAACTGGCATCCCTCCTCCCACCCAACGCCTCCTTCGCTCATATACCTGTACCGTACCTCCTAACTCCATCCTTCCATCTCGTTCTCGGTCTGCCTCTCCTTCTCCATCCCTCCACCTCACTCTCGTACACCTTCTTGACCATCTCTCGCTCCCCATACATTCTATATGACTGAACCACCTCAAGGTGTTCCTCTTCACACTCTCCAGCACATCCACATTGCATCGTTCAGGCACTTCTTCTTTTGTCAATCTATCTCTCCATGTCACTCCACATGAGCTTCTCAGGTAACTCATTTCCACACCTCTCACTCTTGATCTGTGCCTCTCTGTCATCGTCCACGCTTCACTCCCATATGTTATTTTATCATTATTTTATCATTTTATCATATTATTATTATTATTATAACCTCCCTTTGATATGAATTAGCTTCAGGTTTGAGATCTTGGCAAGAGTTTCTCTTCCTTAAATATCAAACAGTATTCGAATAAGAAAATACTGCTGTAGCATTTTGATAATTCTTTGGTATTTTTCATATAAGTACAATATTTCTGTATCAGTATACTTTACTGTACTATAATATGTACTGTATGTTGTTGTGTTTTAAAGCTTTGAGTGTAATTTTTTATATTACTTTTTAGATGTTTGCAGAGGTTCCATTGGCTCTGAAGGTGGCATCCCAAGATCCTGACACTGTTATCACTGCTACAACAGGAGCTGGAAATGTTTACTGTGCTGGTAATGACAGGGAAAATTTCAGGAAACTTACAATGACAGACACAAGGGATTTGCTTATCAGGTAAAGACAGACCCCTTCATATTTTGATGAAAAACCTATTTATGCAGTGCAATACCAGACTAACTTGCTTTCGAGACATTTATTTCTTAATTTCTTGGGGTTGTAAGTTGTACAGTCATGGTCAAATATAATAATCCATATAGGGGTAACTCACGTAAGATTTTGACAGCTTCCCTCTGTTTCTTAGATGATAAACTTTCCAATAAATAGGTTAACTACCATCTTTTAAATGAATACAAGCAGCTTCAAACTATTCAAAAACAATAATATCGTATGTGAACGTGAAAACAGTAAATTGTTTTGAGATACAGTACTCATGTGGATGATTATTATTGACCGCAACTGTACATCCCAAAGATTACAATATTAATTAAGCAAAGTAATTGACTTGAGAATACTGTACACTACTTCAGGAGGCCATATCAGTACAGCACCAGATTTAAATTTGTTTACTTCAGATGATCTTCACGGAATATACCCTTCTAGCCCGGAATTAGGCCTAGGGTGACCTAGGCTAGGCAAGGGGTAGGTTCTATAGCAAACCAGCTGTGTTGGTTCCACAACCAATAAATACAATTTAAGTGGGACAAATGCACTAGTATTAGCAAGTCACATACAGTACTAATGTATGGTGTGGTATTTTATTTGAAGTGTTTGAAAGGTCCATATTGTATTGTTATAAATCATAACTGGGTAGAACATTTCTGAAACTTATACTAAGTTTATGATTCTCACCAGATTCTTTGCAGCATTTATTGATTTCCCCAAACCACTGGTGGCCTTGGTGAATGGAGCCTCAGTAGGGGGAGGAGCAACTATGCTTCCTCTCTGTGATGCTGTGTATGCAAAAGAAAGTGTATGTGACATTTTACTTTTTTTTATTTGATTTGAATCATTGATTGATGTCTACAACAAATGTGCTTGTTTTTAGCTATGAAATATAAAATTACTGAAATTTTCCTTGTAATATTAATTATAGAAAGGAACTATACTGTATTCCAACTGTGAAAAGACTTCCTTTATGATGGGCATTTTCTCTTTCTGAGCAGGCCTACATCTTGACTCCATTCTCCGCCATAAATATTACTGCTGAGGGCTGTTCCACATATACTTTCCCTCTCATCATGGGTCAGACTAAAGCAGGAGAAATCCTCTTCTTCAATAAAAAGGTAAGTAACTAACATGCATTATTCTTTTTCTCTGTTCTCTTGGTAAATGGTTATATTTCTGTCTTATTATCAGAAAATTAAAAATATATTTTACAAACTTCTCGCCTTGCATTCTCTCTACATGTCCAAACCACCTCAAAGTATTACGTTTCACTCTCTCAACCTAGTCCACACTCAGTGGCGTCGCGAGGGGGGGCTGGGGGGGACATATGTCCCTGGGCGCAGCATTTAGGGGGGCGCCAATTGCCAATTTGAAGTTGGGGAAAATTAAATTGCTTTGTATACACCAAAGTGAATCTGAAATAATAAAGTTAAACATTTCCTGAAAAGATTAGTGCACTCAAGCCATATTTTAATTTATTTTTTCTTTATATTAATTATGAAACTTTACTTTGGGTTTAGAAATGGGTAGGCATCTTCATTAGTATTCACGTAAATATATTAGATGAATAATTCATTTTTAAAGAGTAAAGATTTAAAAACTTCGTTTCCAAGTGGCTTTAAATTGCTTCTATGAGTACACATAGAACCCCCCGGCTGATTAGGCTGGCTTCACTCGCCAACCACCCACCATCACGCCACCTATTGGGGCGTCATAACAATCTTTGTTCCCGGGCGCCAACAACCCTCGTGATGCCACTGTCGACACTCAATACCAATTGCCTTCTCACTCATACCACATCTCTCATACACACTCTCATTTCTTTCTCCATCCCACCTAGACACCCCACATGCTCCTCTCAAGTAACTCATTTCCACAGCACCTATTCTAGACTGCATTAGTCATGCTTTTGAGGTGCAGAAGATAAATCACAAATTGCTGATACTGGTGGTATGGATATTAATGTCTCTTTAACTCTTGTACAGGTTGGTGCTAGAGAGGCAGAGACCTTGGGTCTAGTGACTGAGGTTCTACCAGATGCCACCTTCTTACAAGATTCAAAACACAAGTTACTGGCTATGGCTCGTCTACCTATAAAATCTCTCATTTATACCAAAGAGCTCATGCGCCAGCCACACAGGGACACATTGCACAAGGTGAATCCATAATCTTTTAGCTATATTTTAGACTTTTGGTTTGACTTGATGTCAATGTTGGAGTAAATTATTATAGATACACTATTCTAAGGAATATTTTTTATTTTTGTTGTAGAAAAACTCCTTCAGCTTGTGTTTTGTACCAAATGTCTAAGGTAACACCATTCCTCAACTTAGTGACTTTCCTTGGAAACTAATATCTTCAATAACATATCTTGCTATTAAATATATTACTTGCTTTTTGTGTATGTGTGTTGTGCTTGCATTTTTTTTTTCCAGTAACTACAGCTTTTCCTTTGTCTCATATGCAGGTAAATGTGGAGGAGTGTAAACGTGTCACTGAGCGCCTTGTATCTGCAGTTTATCCTGATAAAAAAGACTATGACCAATTTGTTAAGGATAACTGGTAAGCAATGTTAGTGCAATATAATTTTTGTTTTGTTAATAGTAGTTATAAGAGTGGGTATTAAAAATGAATTGTACTGAAATTACTTTTGTATAAATAGTACAATTTGATAAAGAGAGTGTATTATCAAATAAACAGCAGGAGGTTGTTACTGACTTATGAGAATTTTCAAAGACTGTCGTACTATATACACACTGTACTGCACTTCAATATTCTGTATGTATCTATGTCACGAGTCAAAATTGACTCGTGACATATTAGTCAATGTGTAGCAGAGATAAGTATTAACATCTTCACTATTCAGTGGAAGATGATTATCTTAACTAACCACCACACACTGGTGTGGGAGATGTGTTGGTGCAAACTAACCAGCACACATCTCGACTATTCCAAGTTACCTTTCCAGGTTAATTATATAAGTTTCATATACAAATTATAACCTGTGGAAGGAGGAAGGATTTACTTTACCTTTGTTACCAAATAAAAAAAACAGTGGAAAAGGGCGGTTTCCTTTTAAACCTAGCCTCATACATCAATAGAGTGCAGACATAGATTTTTTAGTGTGAAATGTATCAACAGATGGAACTCTGCCTGACTGGGTTGCTGAAACATTGGGGAAACATTGTTTTTATTTGTGGACTAGGACTCCAATATTATGTACAGATACACAATTGATTATATATACACATCTACAAACCAGTAATACACATATCTGCACATGGCACACAACTCGGCTCACATTATTTGGTGGGCTGGCGTGCCAGCAGTTCTGGGCTACCAATAACCTATTGCCTTGGTAGTATGGTAAAACATGACTAATATGACCAGGGGTAGCCAACCAGGTGAGTTAACTCGTGAGAGAAGGTGAGTACGTGGGAATTACAATTAGCATATATATCGAAGAGCTGAAGACCAATGATCATTGGTATTATCCTTGATTCATTCTACGGTCTGCACTTGACATTATGAAATTTATGCGTCCACTGACTACTCTATGATAATGTTGTGCACAGAGATGCGATGGTTGTTTTGGAAATTAGCAAGGGGTAGGTTTGAAAGAAAAGAGGGAAGAAGAGAAATTTCACATGTAAGAAACGCGCCGTTGAAAATACAAACGTTTTCCAAACAATAAACTGATGGCTGTATTGGGTCTGTGTCGGCTGTGGAGGTTGTCGTGTGGTGTTGTGTCACGCTTCCCTTCACCTTCCTGGTCAACAATACACAGTCGGAATTTACTGAGCTTCCCTGTACTACATACAGATCAACAACATCAAATCTGGGGAAGTAAAAAACATTCCAACAAACGAAAGATCCAATTGCAGACGGCATTACTAAGAATGGAGGCGGAGATGGAACAACAGCTGGCACCTCTGAGGGCTAGATGTAAAGAACAGGTAACGTTAGGAAGTATTCTTATTGTAAACACTGTACACTCATTAAATGGAGAACTGTAAACAATAAATCAATTGTAATATACTAGTTTCATCCATGCATGAAATGTTATTTGGATTGTCAAATACTTTAAGAAAGTATTTAATTATTCTCGGTCAATTCTTGTTGTAACATTTTGCTTAGTCATATGAAGGCTATATTTTTTGGGTAATCTTCAAGCGTTTGTCCATAATGTCTTTTCTACTAGAGATATTCAGAATGCAATGTTTGGTAAATAGTGAATGAATTACCGTTATTGCGTATGGTTTTTCTACCTTCATTATCCACTAATTTAGATAATTCTAAGACTATTTTCTTCTATGACATTTCCTCCACAAATGCCCCATTCCCAAGACAGGGCATATTCAAATGGGTCATTTTGAAATGAGCCTGACCTAACCTAACCTAGACCACATCATACTACCAGGACCTAACCTGGGCAGACTACTGGCACCTATAGGTACCTGGGCAAACTACCGGGAAATAATCATGATAAAGTACAATAAATGACTGGGACCCCACTGGATCTGGCAACACTGCTGCAAAACGGTAATGGACTGGTTGACGGTAAAAAAAAAATTGTATTAAACAATTTATATCGTTAATAAATAAAAGCTCAATTGTCCTGTTATGTAATTTATTTGACAAAGGAATATATTGTTTGGCATATAAAAAAGCCATCAAAGTTGCACATAATGGAAGTTGATGGCGCGTATCCGTGACGTCAACAACCAGACGCCTAGGCCGCGCCAACACTTTAGTACCTTTGAAAGCAAGAGATTGTGATGTCTAGGGGAGATCTGCGGTATTCTTGTGCTTTTACGAAGGATATACTTCATATTCACCATGCCAGTCAATAGCTAGCAATGGTGTTTTGTCCCAAAGTGCAAAACATTAGTGGAAACGCTCCAGAAAAGAGATTTATTAGTGTTGTGTGTAGTAACTCTATAGTAGCTGTCAGTACACATAGGGCTGGTGACGTCACGAAACAGTGTGAGGTATGATGTTTCTCCACCACTTATTTACCCTTATTTTCCGTGAATTTCAACTCATATGGGAAAAATATTGGTATATCCATGATCAGGAGTGCCCATTTTATTGTATTATATACTTTGTACACGACCGTCAACCAGTCCATTCTTTCAATAAATACCCAATGTTTTATATTGTGTTGTAAATAAAACTGTTGTTCACATCCGTTGCCAATTAGTATTTGGAGATATCACCCCATGCCTCACAAATCAAATCTCCGATAAAATTAGTTTTCATCAAATATGAATTACAGATTCGTCTGAAAAAACACTATAGCACTTTAAATAGAATTAAGCTAAGTATACCTCATGACCTAACCTAACCTAACCAACTCAGGACTGCGGCAAACTACCGGGACCTAACCGGGGCAGACTACCGGGT
This sequence comes from Petrolisthes manimaculis, assembly GCA_034508575.1. NCBI lineage: Eukaryota > Metazoa > Arthropoda > Malacostraca > Decapoda > Porcellanidae > Petrolisthes > Petrolisthes manimaculis. Next base: position 129,647 of record JAWZYT010002659.1, read on the forward strand.
CGACGTAAACACTCGGTGGCCATCTTGAATTGGTATTACAGTACTTTTGTATTCGAGAATGGTGGTAAATACACTTGGGTCAGTTCACTAATGTCTGTTATACTCCATGGACACATTAAGAGTCTAAACTGACTTTGTTATTCTCAAAACAGTACTGAAGAATATGTTCGTGGACAGACGAACACTCAGTACAAAGAGAAGTCATTGTAAACAAGCACACTACTTGGCTGTTGAAATTGAGGTGCATTAATCAAGCACACTGATTGGCCATACACACCGCGGAGTTGTAATCAAGGGGAATCAAATCCATATAGGAAGAATCAAATCAACCATATAAATCATCAGACCTAAGAAATTGATCCATTTAAATTCTAGTCGTACCCAAGGGGAATCGAACCCCGGTCCAGAGAGGTGACAGGCAGAGCTTCTACCGGGTAGACCATAAGAGTACTTCACTGGTATAGCTTTCGAATCCCGCCTTTAACTCTCAGGTCCGGTATTACAGAGTAATGAAAATGTATTAATATAAGGATAGTTATATTATGAAAGCAATGCATTTGAGACGGAAATAACCTATGAAGAAATTACGTACATTTATTATGAAATACTGTATATCCAACAACAGAACAAAATTGATGGTAGTGATTATGGACAAACCCTTGAATAATACCATATATTCATTTATAAGGACTGTATTGTATATTAGACTTGTATGTTAAATATTTTACAGGGAGATCTTGTTCGTAAACTAAAAGCAGATGGAGCACCTGAAATAGATGTTAAAAAACAAGTTCAGGAATTAAAAAATCGTAAAAAGGTAAGTTTATTATACAGTATTTCATTTAAAATTTAGATTAGTTCATACCTTTGAAAATCCTGTGATCACATGCTGTTAAAGAATGTATATGATTAGCTGACAAAATTTATTACAGAACAAATTATCCAATATGTATAAGGAAAGGTATGCAGACATGGGATGATTACTTGTGATATATATTCAATTGTGATTACGATTACATGCAATTTTTACTATTACGATTACAAAAATAATATGTAATCAATTACAATTAGTTGAAAAACTGTAATCTATTGTAATTGATGACAATTACCCCATGTCTGATTAGGTATGTACCATATGTATATATCTTTTCAGCATCTTTTGTAGCTCCTTATATAGGCTAATATACATGTATTGGTATGTATGTACTGTAGTTTGTTAATTAAGGATATTATAACAGGAGCTGGAGGATATGGTCCTGAAATTGAGCCCTCCTGATAATTTCGATAGGGCCAAGATGACCGACCTCATCAAGAGACGCTTTTTCTATGATAACTCTTTTGCCATTTATGGTGGTATTACAGGTGGGTTAATTTATATTTTTGTTTGAGTATGTACCGTACTGTTTTTAATGTTTCTTAATACACTCAGATGCTACTGCTATCCCTGTATACTGTAAAGTAAAACATAACTTAATACTTATTAATGTATTGTACCCTTCACTTCTTGCTTAATTTTCTATGCTGATATTCATGTTGCAGGTCAGTATGACTATGGGCCAATGGGGTGTGATTTGGTAGACAACATGTTAGCTGAGTGGCAGAAGCATTTTGTCATACAGGAGCGCATGCTGAAGGTCAACTGTTCCATCCTGACTCCAGAACCAGTGTTGAAAGCATCTGGCCATGTTGACAAGTTTGCTGATTACATGGTCAAGGTAAGTACAGTAGACATAAGAAAATAACGGGTATGCATACTTAACTGGTATTGTATATGAATATTTTTACATCAAGAGCATCAGTGCCACATTCTCTTTGTCAAAAGTGAGGGGCTCCAAGGCTAGGGACAGAAAAATGAGAACCAAGTTATTGGAGAGAGAGGGACAAAATTCCTAGTGAAATTAGTCCCACTGACATTTGCTCACTCACTCCCATAGGCTCTTGCTATCTATCTATCTATAGCTCTGACGCCTCGTTCCCTCCGGGAACTCCCCCCCCAAGGGGGTGACCACGGCAGAAGTGTCCAATTCTCCCTGTTCCTACACTCCCTCCTTACTTGGTCAAGCCCTTCTCTGCCCCTCATGCTTCTCTCCTTTACATACTCTTCCACTCCAGGGTCCCACAACTTCACTTCCATAAACCTTATACTCCAAGATGAGTTGAGTTAGCAGTGTAGTCATGTAGTAGACAAAATATGCAGTGTCATTCACCATTTTTTATTTATTTTTCTACTCAGAATTCTGTAGATAAGAGTGTGATACAGGAAGGAACAATACCGGTATTCTATTACATTTATGCACCCAAAACTCTTAATGCAGGATGTGAAGACTGGAGAGTGCTACCGATTGGACCATCTTATCAAGCAACATTTTGAGAAGAAGCGAGCTGACAAGAAGACAACTAATGAGGAGAAGGAAGCATTGGATAGAAAGCTCACCTTATTGGAAGGCATGACTATGGTATGGAATGCATCATCCTACCTTTCCCAACAAGAAAATTATATAAATAATACCTTTATTGTAACATTGTAATATTTTCTTAAATCTTTTCCTAAGAGTAATAACTTTTAAAGACAGAGCATTGACTAAATTTGATGGTAGTGCTATTAATTCTGAGGCAAGGAAGTGAATGCTCACATTTATCAACTTGTAAGTCATTCCTTTGTATCAGCCATTTACTCTCTTTTATCCCATTTATTCCTTTCTATATAATATTATGTACTGATATGCTCTGCTGATTATGTATTATACTATTTAATTTGGTAATATATATATGTTGACAGGAGGAGATGAACAAAATAGTGAAGGAATATGCCATGAAGTCTCCACTGACTGGCAATGACCTCACTGATGCTGTGGAGTTTAATCTAATGTTCCCTATTTCTATTGGACCCTCAGGTGAGTCACCAAGATTTAAAAATTCAAGTGTTTGTAATTCCTCACCAAGTGGACACAGTGTTTACAGATTAACTAAACAGCATGTTACTTCTACAAGCTATTTGTTTACAGTAGGGTATATTTTAATTCATTTATGTGGGTTGGATGGTTTTATTAGGAACCAACATAACTTAAAATGATAGTAACATATTTATTTATACGACTTCCTAGGGTAATTGGGCATATGAAACAGAGGTTATTTAGATTTGGAAGATCCATGTCATTGATTAAGGGCAGGAATGGAAGGTACTGTACTTCATTATATTTTTCAAGAATGAAGGTGAAATATGGTTGGCTTTGCCTGTAGTCTTTATGTGGTGATTACAAAGGTATGCTCTCCACCGAAAATCCTTTTTGTTTATAATGTGCACTAAACGTCTTGAGTGTGATAAATTATTGTTATGGTATGTAAACTTCTATTTTCATGTTAAACTATGAGAGATAAATTTCCAGTGTTAAGTGTTCTTAGATCTCCCTTACTGCAAAGTTTAAATATGTAATAATAGAAAGAGAGGTATAGAGGGATAGAATATGGTACCCAATGAAGTGGGTCACTTCACATTCACTCCCCCTTTCAAGCCCAAGAAATTTTCAGCCCCCTCCAACGAGTTCTTGCATTCATTTAATAAAATCAACATAAATATTTCCTCTACATACTACTGTACAGTGGATTCTCTTTACAGGTTCTTTAAAGGGTTTCTTAAGACCAGAAACAGCCCAAGGTATCTTTGTCAACTTCAAGAGGTTGCTGGAATATAATCAAGGAAAGCTTCCTTTTGCTTGTGCACAAGTAAGATGGAGATTTGTGACTGTCTGGCCACTTGAAATACAGTACAATACAGTAGTGTCCACATTGATCCAAACTGTAAATTTTGAAGGATATTGTATTTACTGTATTAGGAAATAGCTTTAATTTTTTTTTTTTTAACTTGGACTCTAATATCAGCGTGTACAATCATAAACAGATTGGTAATGCATACCGGAATGAAATCTCACCGAGGTCAGGACTTCTCAGAGTGAGAGAATTTACAATGGCAGAGATAGAGCACTTCTGTGACCCAGATGACAAGAGCCACCCAAAGTTCAACCAGGTTTGTACCTTGCTGTAAAAACGACTTTCTAATATTGCTGATCAACATTAATGATAGCTGTAGCAATTGTAAGCATATTCCGGTATCATCTTCTAATCTGATACATTTTCTTTCAGATTGCTGATACCGAAATGATTTTGTACTCAGGATGTGCTCAGATGGATGGAGAACCTGCCAAGAAAATGACCATAGGGGAGGCTGTACATGGGGTTAGTATCAATTCTTAAACTTTTCATATAACTGTTTTCTATTAAATCTGTGTCATTATCCGGTGACTTAATGGTAGGAAGAAAGGTTCTGTGTTTGATATGAATTGCCTTGAGCATTTCTTTCTTGTTTAGTATGCCCTTGATATAAACAAAAGGATTAAAGGTTAACATTTAGTGGTTCTTTTAAACAGCATCAGTTTCAGGTCTGTCAAAAAATTAGGAGAAAATTCTATTTTTGCAGAATACAAAAGTCGCAATCTCTTACGTAATTTAATTTGATGAGGGAAAAATTATTGCTAGAAAACCCTGAGACATGCCCTTCCCTCCCTTTGCTGGTAGTGTGGGTTGAGCTCTCTGGGCCTGCTCACCACATCAACTGAAGTGGGTGCTCTGGACTACTACATGAGAAATCGGAGTTACATCTTGGGCCACTATCCCTCCAAGGCTGACCTCACTGTTTTTGAAACCCTTCAAAAGGCCCCTCCCCACCACCTGGTTCATGCTACACGCTGGTATCAACACATGACCACCTTTGACAATAAAGAAAGACTAGCTTTTCCTGGAGAGAAGAAATCTATTATACAACTCACAGGGGGAAGTCACAAGGTGTGAGGCCAATTTAGGAATTAGCATGTGCTTTTTGCATTACTGTGTGTAACACTCACTGAAACATTTTTTTAATGCTCATTATTTATTGGATATTTTTACAATTACAGGGACTGGTAGCTAATGAAACTCTGGGGTACTATATGGCTCGTATTCACCAATACCTTATCAAGATTGGAATAAGCCCTAAGAAGATGAGGTTCAGACAGCACCTTAGCAATGAAATGGCTCATTATGCATGTGACTGCTGGGATGCAGAATGCCTTACTTCATATGGGTGGATAGAGTGTGTAGGCTGTGCTGACCGCAGTGCCTATGATCTTGGTCAACACACTAAGGGCTCTGGTTAGTATATTATAACTGACACAAGTAAATCTTGTGTTTGAATGATAAAACTCTCAAGCTACTGTTTTTGTTGCCAAATTTATGTTTCTTAATACCAAAATTTTGCACTGATCAGTGTGGAATTACATACATGCTCTTTCTCATGACAGGTGTCAAAATGTGTGTAGAGCGACCTCTTAAGGAACCCATCTTGGTGGATAGTGTTGTTGCAGTACCAGAAAAAGGAATTATTGGTAAGACTTTCAAGAAAGATGCTAAAGCTGTACAGGAAGCCCTGTTGTCTTTATCATCAGATGAAGCAGAGAAAATGGACAAGGCCCTGAATGACAGTGGGTAAGTTCCTTCAAGGCATAGTATTGAGTTGAAATTTAAGTTATATAATCATGTAATTTGCATTTGATTTATTTGGTTAGATTGCTACGGTAACCTGAACATCATTAATATCTTACCCGGTGTGTCCTGGGTGAGTTGAGAGTTTTGGAGTAAATTCTTGTATAATTTTCTTAATCTGTTCCAAAATATATGCTTGAAATATTAATTGTAAAATATTCTGCAGGGAATATCAACTCAATGGCTTCAAACTCACACGAGGAATGGTTCCCAGCTTCAAGAGGGAGCAAAAGAAGGTGTACGTGGAAGATATTGTACCAAGTGTGATTGAACCTTCCTTTGGTGTTGGTCGAGTGTTCTATGCTCTCCTTGAACACTCATTTAGGTATGTAAACCAAGTTTTCACCCATACTAATTATTGATCTACTAAGGAAGGCACAGACATACTTTAGCAGTAAAATATTGCATTTTTTCCTATCCTATGTTCCATACATTGTGTGTGGATAATATAAGCAACCTATAATATGGTACCATGATGCTGTATCCATCTTTGATCTTTGTTCCCATCTATCCTCATGTATATTATCAGGGTGTATTGCTTTCATGTGGTATCAACTGTACATATTGACCAGTGAAGGCAACATCTTGTGTTGTATGTATAATTTTGTCTTTCTCTTTCACAGAGTGCGTGAAAATGATGAAAAGAGAACCTACTTCTCTCTTCCAGCAGTTGTAGCACCAATCAAGGTGTCAGTCCTACCTTTATCCAACAACCAAGAGTTCATGCCTTTCACATCACAATTAGGTAAGTAAAGGTTACAGTTAAGGTTATGTCCTTTCACACTGCTACTACTCTTCACTTCTCTTCCTTATTTCTTTGGCCAAGAAATAATAATTGTTTGGCCAATCAAATTACAGTATCTGAGCATTGGTTAACATTATGCATCGATGATATCAAGAATGAAAAACAAGATGATAGGATGTAATATCTTACTGAATATTATTTTACAGTTCTTTGTGTGGAGTTGCAGATATATCTTTGTTAGCTACTGAGTGTAGGATTTTGGTATCTTTAAGTAGATAGATAAAATATATCATACAAATTTTCCAAAGAGTGGGGACGTGATGCTGATACACTTTATTAAGGGATCACCTGCCCCTGCAAAGGCAGCTTTACTCCCTATCCCAAAGTAGCCTAATGGTAATGCTAACTCAACCTGATAGAGGAGGATGCGAGTTTAATGTTGCTGCTGTTATTACTATAATAGGCCTAGTTGTACAGTACTAACAGAAGATATACTGTTGGTACTGTTATTAAAATATATTATCATTTTTACTATAAGTGCCATATTACAACTACTACTACTTCTATAACTACTCCTGTATATAATACATACTTTCCTGTTATTGGTTTATTCATTCAGGTGGTAATTCTTTTTTGTTGCATTGGAGTGCCTTGATTCCTCCAAAGTATGCTAGGAAACAGGACCAGTTGAACAAATTTAATGGTGTTCTGTTGCTTGGAATAGTTTGGAGGATTCAGTTGCTCCAAATTTACCAACACAAAATTTACCCCTTAACCTACAGCTGATGCCTTAACTGAGCTGAGTCTTCCTGTGCGTGTGGATGATTCGACTGGTTCCATTGGCCGCCGTTATGCTCGCACAGATGAGATTGCCATTCCATTTGGTGTAACCATTGATTTTGACACTGTGAACAATACTCCTCACACTGTTACACTCAGAGAAAGAGACTCAACAGAACAAGTTCGCATGCCTGTAAGTCTTGAATTGCCTATTTTGTTTTCATGGACAAAGAATGGTGGGATATTTTATTGATACGAATTCTTGTTTTGAGTATGATATTATTTAATATTATCATTTAATTTCAGATTGAAGAAGTCCCTGTGACTGTTCGGAAGCTAGCTGATGGCAAAATCAAGTGGAGTGATGTTACAAGTAAATGGCCAAAGTTTACTGCCCAGGAAACAACAAAGTAACTATGTCAGATTTAATTATTTATAATTGTTTAGTAACAATAATGTTGGGGTATAGGCTACTTGGAGAGAAAGATAGAAATAGACACTTTGCATACAGTATTGTCATTGAAATGGATGGCTAACTATTGTTTTATTGTTTAAATGGAAATAAGCATGAATTAGCACCTTGATCAGTCTCTTTATAAACATTCATTATACTGATAATTCAAAATATTTTATGATTAATTAAATATTTTATAGTACAGGAAATTAATTTTAAGGTACTTTGGAATAAATATGTCTTGTTGAATGCTATTTTTAAGCTGACCCTGAATTTCTTCAATGTGAATAACTACCAAACAGACATGATTTCTGTTTCCTCCATTGATCACAAATTAATATTCTCATACATATCTCACATTAAACTCTACAGATTATTATTGAAGTAGTCTTGGGTGGTTTATTGAAATATTTATTATATTATCCCAGGGATTGTTTATATACATTACAGTACATAGCTTATTTTTTTTAATTGCCAGCAGTACAAGGCTATAATTATTTCTGTTGGAAGGCAGTAGCATGAAACAAATGAGAATGTCAGTATCGTCTTGATTTCAGTATAGTAGAATTTTGATAATTTGATTTACAGTATAGTGAACTAAAGTTTGCCCTCAATAAAGCTGGTGATGTGCATGGCCAGCTCTTCCCCTTTGTCTTCTTGTAGGTAGTGTCCAGCACCAATTACTGTTTTGTTGGAGGCATGAGGCAAGAGTTTTTGGAAAAGTTTTTCATGGCCTCTAGTAAAGTAGTCCTTATCTGAAAACATAATCAAGGCTGGACGCTTCCACTTGGCTGCAAGAAAGTCACGTGTGGTTTGCATGTCCCAAGCCACTGGGCTACGAGTAGACAAGGGAATCAACTGAGACCATTTAACTGCCCCAGCTTTGTATAGTCCTGATGGGAATGGGGATACATAGCCTTCCAGAATGGACTTTGTTTGATTAATAAGTAAAAATTTAAATATGTAATAGGTCGGCAAGTAGGTGTCTAAAAGACTAACTAAATTGCGATATGGGAGGAAGAGTAGGATTGTTTTTAAATAAAATAATGTATATTCTGTACCAATAGGTAAGAAAGTATTCATAATAACCAAACGAGAGAAAATCTCAGGCATCTCCTTGACTACAGACAGTCCTACAGGACCACCACAATCATGACACACCAGTGTCACATTTTGCACCTTCAGATGATCCAACAGTAGACGGAGCGTCATCTTGTACAGTTCATGGTTGTACATGTCAGCATATGTGAACTTGTCAGACTTGCCAAAGCCAATGAAGTCTAGAGCTATGACTCGATAGCCAGCTTTGACCAACCCTGGAACCATTGACCGGTAAAGGAAAGACCAGGAGTGTTCTCCATGTAAACACACAATGGTCTCCTTGGCATCTCGTGGACCTGAGGGAATGGTTGTTTGAGTAAATGACAAGCCAGAAATATATCACCATCATTATCAGTTTGGGTAGAATTTCCCTTTGTTGAATTCAAACAGTGGGAGGCTTTATAGCCCAGGGTCAAATAATGAAATCAGAATACAGTGTCACATTCACTCCCTCTTTCAAGCCCACAAAATTTTCATCTTACAAACATTCCTCCTAGTGAATATTTTCCATGCACAAATTCTTGTACTACTTAGAATCTTTATCCACGCTGTCTTATGCAATCACTCACCATATCGTCTAGGTCTTCCTCTTCCTTGCCTGCAGAATCTCTCTCCTACACCTTTGTCACCAGTCTCACCACTCTTGACAGAGACCCTTTTCCTCAACACTCAAATCTTCTTTCCAATACTGTTGACTGAACCTCTTTCATCACTCCATATACATACATACTGAACAACCATCAGACATCCTTGCCTCACTCCAACAGATTGTGCAATTGCATGATATTGCATTACACTCCTTGATACCTCCCCAATCCTAATCCTCAAACCACAGTCCCTGACCCAATCCACCTTCATCCTAACCCCCTTCCTAATCCTACCCTGGATCCCTAAATCCCCCGCACAACCCCCGCATATTATGCTTCCCATGAGCAGCCCTCTGCGGGACCTCTTAACTTGAATATGATCCAAGATTGTTATACGGTACACACTAGTACCTTAATTAAACAACAACCTAGCTTGCTACAATATTCAGATTATTTCACACTCTCCAGCAGACTCACCTTCATCTATGTAGTGGACTCGAGGCATTGTTTTTCCACCCCCAATAGGCAGCTCCACATAGTTGGATTTGAAAGTGTATCCAATCTTCTCCAAACCCAAGAAACGGTCTTCTGGTGTCCTTACCACAACTGGTTTCTTTTTACGCCTCATGATGAACATCAAGCCAAGCAGTAGCTCCTTTGCTGAGACTATAGAGAGCAGGGCCGATATGACGACTGGGAGAGCCACCCACCATATAAGAATAATTGCCACCCATTTCAAATATTGCTTCAAGTCAGCCATTGTAGTTAGTATAGCCTGAAAAGGTATTCTACGGCAGTTAATACACTCATAGATCAAACCACAGTCTAGAAAATATTTTCTCGACCGTGAATCAAACAGATTTATACTAGTTTTGTATATACAGTAGTAATAGAATTGCTTCCATACAGTTTACTAATTAGGGATTCGATGGTGTTCACAGCTCAAAGTTCATGAATAGGCTAACAGTTACTGAAAGGAATCAAACAACTATACTCACTTCAATAAAGCCACACAGCAACTGACTGACTAAATGGCTGAGATAAAGAGAGTCCATTGTAGATAATAGTAAGATAACAAACTCCTCCCTCTTCCCATTATCTCAGACATGTACAGTCGGCCTCAAGAATTAGTGTACTCCACTGTGACATCAATGGTTCATCATAACTAGAAATGTGTTTACATTATTTTCCAACACCAAACACTTCTAGTAATGTTATTTGGCTACTTGAAACAGTCAGCAGAGCAATGATTACAGTATGTACAGAATAAAGACCCCCCCCCCCCATTTAACCAATAATCTGTGTACAAATTCCTAGAGGTCGACTGTACTTTGAACTGATCGATAAATCTTATTACAATTTCACAATGATGGTGCAACATTCATGCTTTTCAGAATCATCATTATTATGTACCGCGAGCGGCGAGCTTATCTCACAAACTAATTTATATTAGAGAAAACCTACATAGACACATCAGAGAAAATATAGACATTTTTTTGCCTAACTATTATAATAAATTAAACCATCTCCATAATCCAATCAGTACAATACTTTTTCCGCCAGTAAGATTTTGAGCCATATTCAAGAACATTCATGGTGTATCCGATGGTGTAGTAGTAGTACCGATACAATGGCTCCTTAGACAAACATCCGGTACCAGATAGATAGATAGATAAACAAATAGATAGATAAAGAGAGAGTGAGAAGTAATCATACGTCTGGCAAGGGAGAGTATAAAAACAAAACAATAACACGTGGTTTCTGAGGAGCATCATTTATCAAGAAATATCAATATTATCATTAGGAAAACAGGTCCATCTGATAACAAGACTGAATTAAAGTTATCTGAGTGTAGTGAAGCAAAGTTTAACATGGAAAATAATACTAATAATAATACTAAGGAAACTTGTAGTAATGGAAAAACATCTAAAGATCTCTTGGGTGTACAAGGTGATGGAAGTAAGTAATAGTAGTAGTAGGGTAATAGTCAAGCGTTTGACCATTATTTGTTTTCTACTCGAGGTTTTCAGAATGCAAAGTTTTATAGTGTGTATTTAACTAATTTATTTTTCACATCCGTCGCAAATTAATGTTTTGGGAGATATCTTGGTATTTATTGAAAGAATTACCAGTATTCTTACAGAATAACTGGGTTTTTGACCAGGCTTGTGCAGTATTACCACATTTGGCTAGGTCCTAAAAAATTTGCACCAGTCACTGTATGATAGTTTACACTGGTTATACCCGGTAGTTTTCCCAGGTTAGGTCCCGGTAGTTTGCCCAGGTTAGGTCCATGTAGTCTGCTGTGGTCTAGGTTAGAGGTAATTCTGCATAAGAGGTCCACCTGGATTGTTCCCACATTTTATACATTTTCATGCATATTTTTACTTGTTCTATTGATTGTTGCCCATAATATTGTGAGGAGATAACTTTTTTTACCCTTACTTGACCTAACCTAACCAAGGCAGACTACCGGGACGTAACCTGGGCAGACTACCGGGACCTAACCTGGGCAGACTACCGGGACCTAACCTGGGTATACTACTGGGACCTAACCTGGGCAAACTACTGGGAACTAACCTGGGCATACTACCGGGAACTAACCTGGGCAAACTACTGGGAACTAACCTGGGTATACTACCGGGACTGTCCAACGTTTACAATGACAGGAAAACATTGTACTTAGGCTCTGAACAGCTGAAAATTTCTATTTGCTATTATACCAAAAATAAGTCAACCTCCTCTTAAATTCATTACACATGAAGATATTACATTGTCCCATTGTGAAATATACACAAATTGTAAATGTTTGCCACGTGGACCTATTATACCGAAATACCGAAAAGGGTCTTAGAATGGTCCAAAAATAGTGAATAATTATACTAAAATATACAATATAGGGAACCCAGTTCTTCTGTAAATTTACCATATTACCGTTTTGTAGCAGTACCGGTATTGCCAAATCTGGCTGGGTTCCAGTATTTTGCCCCGGTCATTTCCTGTACATTACTACGGTTATTTCCCAGTGATTTGCCCAGGTTAGGTCCCGGTAGTCTGATGCGGTCTAGGTTAGGTCAGGTAAGGTCAGGCTAATTTCAAAATGCACCATTTGAATATCTTTGAAATTTGTGGAGGAAATGCCATAGAAGAAAATAGTCTTAGAATGGTCTAAATTAGTGGCTAATGAAGGTAAAGAAACCATACGCAATAACGGTAATTCGTTCAATATTTACCAAACATTCATGGTGTGTACAATGGTCTGGTTCAATGACTCTATAGACAAATATAACCGTCGTACCAGAACCATACTATCTTCAACACCACGGACCCCCTAACGGGAACCACCTTGACATGGTGGGGGGCTTGTGTGTCTCTGAGACCTGGCGAGCTAGACTAGAGGGGGCTCGGGCCCCTGCTCTGCCCCGATTTCGGGGAGAGAGGGCTTCCCATGCTAGGAAGGTTGCCAGTGAGAGTCCAGACTAAATGGTTCCCATCTTTCAGTTCTTCAACTGTCCCTCTTTTCATTTTATTTCCTTCCTGATTGCTGTCACACCTCTCTATCACCTTTTTCTGGCGCTATAGGACCTCAATGTTGCGGCGCCTAATACCCATCAATCAATCAATCAATCAACACCATGGAGGTTCTTGCATACAGCCCTTTGTGTGGTAATGGTAGTAAGGATTGTCATTGCATCGGCTTCCTACTTTGTGGTGTCCTTTAAGGTGGTAATTCTTTTTTGTTACATTGGAGTGCCTTGATTCCTCCAAAGTATGCTAGGAAACAGGACTCAGTTGCTCCAGATTTACCAACACAAACCTCCCCCTTAAGTGTTTGTTTCTTTGGTATTTGCTTATATTTTCTGCTGTGTATTATATTTATGGCCGTGGCTATACTGTACCTCTAGTAAGGCAGAATTATGCTTTTTCCAATACAGTACCAAACGTTTCTGTTGCACTTACCCAGGTCCTGGAACATTGCCTTAAGCAGGTAGCCTATCACAACGGCCTACTTTCCTCCATCCTGTTGCCAGTCTAAAGGTCAATTCCACAGTGGTACGTATTGGTTTGTAAGCATGCTAACAAAAGAATGTTAGCTGTGTAAATGACTTATGACTGAATTATTTAATAAATTTGGTGAGTAAACTATACAATGATCCTCATTATCTAACCGTTTGATAGATTTTGTGAATGTGGATACTCAGCTTTTGGAAAATAATGCACTTACCGAAGTGTGGTTGGATGGGAAGCTAACAAACCAATACCACTGTGGAATCGACCCTAAGGCTTACTACGTCCTCCAACCAGTTTAATGAAGTGTAGAGGACAATGATGAATCTATGCAAGGCAAACTTACTGTAGATCTGAGGGTGATGGATGGAAAACGGAGGAACATGTCAGTGTCATAGATCCAGGACACCAGAAATTTGCCAAGGTTAAGTCTTGAAAAATTATTTTCAGTGTTAAGTCATGAAAGGTTGTAGTACTGTACCTCCTTAGCTTTGTGGTACGGTACCTAATCAATCAATCATTCAACCTCCTTAGCTTTGATGAAGTCAGGATTTTATTTTATGTACGGTACTTTAATGTTTTTTGTTATGGATTTGATCAAGCCTTGGTTGGACCTGTTGGAAATTTTGTAACCTTTCATGAGAAAAGAATGTTGGTATTTCTTGAGCTGAATGTATACAAGGGTAAATAATACTTGCTTAAGTAGGCCTAGACATTGGACTTCATACACCAAACAATGGATTTCATACAGCACATAGCCTACTGGGGTGTGAATTAGGTACTGGTATTGACATTTCAATCCAATAAGGAGAGAAAGATAAAATATCTGGGGAACTGATAGTTTCCACTCCAGGCAACAAAATGGACAGACATGATGATCTCATTGACCTGAAATGACTCTTTATGACATAAAGATGACTGTGTTGTATATTATGTTGTGAAAACTGATGAAGGCCTAACTCAGATGATTATACAGGTGAAAATTAGTTCAATTAAAAACCTATATCTAAGATACCACGTATAGCCTAATACTGTAGCATAAATATTGGTAAAATATTTGTCGGTGTGTTTTATATTCTTGAAGGCTATTTATTATAAAATACTGCTTATTTCAGTGAATATACTTTATTGATTATTTTTTGGTGACTCATACTATACTGGTATATATATAACTTAACCTTATACTACAGGTTCCAGGAGTGTAGTGGAGAAGTTACTGAGAAAGTCTCCAAATGGGTCGTCTGTAAATAAACCAAAAACATTTAAGGTCAGTCATATTATAACTCTTTCATTGTCCATGTTTTGGATACACAGGTCAAGATCAATATAAGTTTACCATACTGTTTTTATATATGTTGCATAATAATAATACCTGTACATGTATCACTAAACATTTAATCTCACCCACTTTATTCCTACCAGTTTTTACACTCTTATTCATATATAGTTCTGAAATTATGATTTTAATATATTGTAAATTCATATAGCGGTTATCTTACCAGGTGGCTCGAAGTCCATTGTTAGACCAGCTGGAGATGTTTCTGCCTCAAATGAAGAGCTCCACACAGGAACTACTTGCAAAGCCCCCAGAGGAGTTAGAGAAGTTGGACATTGAGAACACCACTGAAGTCACACAGGTGGTTGAAATGGTGAGTGAGGAAATACAGGTGTCATAATATAGGCAGGTAGGTATACAGTAGATACAAATATAGTAGCTACAAATATTACAGCTATTGTGTTTTAGTGGATTGATTTGAGAACTTTTGAGAAGGATTTAGTATTACCTTTAGTTCAGGGTGACATGACAGCTGTCATCATATATATTATTTTACCCTATGTCAGATGATTATGCTTGATATTGGAATAGTCCTACCTCTTTGAGATTATTATTAATTTTGGAACACCTTTCGGTAATTATTAAGCAGACCAACAACCATATATAACAGGTAGGTTATGTGGTACTGTACTAGCTCACTGACCCAAGAGTATCGGTACATGAGCATGTAGTGTCTATAGAGTCTCACACCCTGCCAAGGTTGACTATTAAGAAGGTAACCTGTTGAGAAATGTTTTTATGTCTTGGCAGAATTTGATGATGGGAGAAATGAAATCTGAAGAGAGTAACCATGAAGGAACAATACTGGACTCACATAACCAATACTCAACCTGCAATGACATGGACTCAAGTGATGACGATTCAGTAGTGGGACCAGTAACCACAGAGAATGTCAGAATACCCTCCCAGGCACATGGAGGCCAGAGAAAGAGCAGAACATTAATACAGGAAATTACAGGAAGCATTGAAAGGTCTGACGATGAGAGGTCAGACGGAGAGGTGACCATAGCCTCAACCAGTTCAGCAGAAAGATAGAAGAAAGACATCCATTTTACATAGCACCTCACTACATGTGACACATCATGTTTGATCTCTATTTAAGGAAACACAAGATAATATGCAGCTCAGCCAGAGTGTGATAATGTACAGTTGCTCACACATGAATCTGGTACTCCTTGCTACTTGTGAGATACCTACAACAGGAAGGAAAGTGAGTAAAAGCTATTGTTAGTTGACAAGCAAACAGTCTGCCTATCAACAAACTACATCTTTTTTCACTTTCCTTTCTTCTTTTAGCCACCTCACAAGTACCGAGATATACCAGCTTCATGTGTGGGCAACTGTACAATACCTTCATTCACTTCCCACTACACATTGGAAATAGTCTACAATCACAACTAAGCCACTTCCTGTTTGTTATCCAAGAAGTTGTTGTCTATAGAATTTAACCAATGAGTTCATGAAGACCTGAATTGGTGCTGCTGACAAATATTGTGATTTGGCCATGGTAAAAATAAAATCAATAGAGTATATTGGTTATATTATTAGCATACTTTGTAGTCCAAGTAAAGGCATGTAAGTCATATATTTCATTGTAGGATTTTGTGTCTATTTAAGAGGAGTAATAGCCAGGAAGTCTACCCATGTTGATGTAAAAACAAATTGGATGTGATGGAAATTCGATGGTCAAACTGTTTGTGTTGGAGTAGCTATGATTGTGAAATTGTACAGAATATACAGTATACTGTACATCAGCAAGGTGTGAAGTACTTTATAATCCCCGTCAAACGTCCTGCATTAGGTGAAAGAAAGTGAGCCATTTGATTGAATCTAATGAACTTGTATTACAGTGACCAACAGCTATAGTTTCACATCCTTTTCAAGGCTGTTTCATTTGAAGATGTTGCAGCTTCCTTCTTTATAAAACATTCAGTTATTTTTGGGGTAGAAATTGAGAAGTTCAGGAGATGATATGTTTTTAAATCCTGGAAGTTACTACAGTATTTTCTACAAGCTTAACATAGAAATATGCTACCTCATTTTAAGATCATTAAATGAATAAAGCAGAATAGCCTCTGTATTTGAAAAACACGAAATCTGGACTATGGAAAGTGGTTGCTATGGGTGTGTCAGGCGGGGGTTGTGGCAGCAAAAACATTCACACTTGCCTTCCTGGTTGAGAGAGTGAGAGAGAGAGTTCAGTACAATATTGCCACACACTGATCACACTTTCCTTCTATGTGAAAGTAATTAAATTGCATGTAATGTTGTGGGATTTTGATGCTCTTTCTGACCCTATCCATTTATTTTCTATACTCCCATTATCCCTAATTTCCTTTTCTTCCCTGACTAGTGCTTGTTGTCCCTTCCCTCTGATTCCTCCCTTATGGACTATGGATAGTCTTTCTTCCCACTATATACTCGGAGTCTCAAAATGAAGACATAGGTTTGCATTGACTTACTTTAATAGAACGAAAATAGAAAGAGAGTGCAATGTATCCTAAGATGCTTCGCCATTTATAAGGAAAAGTGTCATTGAGCAAAGGTTGACAGTGGAAGTGTGCCACAGCTTGAACACGGAAGTTGTAAGTTAGTGAGTGGTATGAGGGAGGAAGGGATTGTGTGCCATCCCTTGACGATAGTAATTATTTATTTACCTTCCGCTCTTTTCTTATCACCGACCTGGGGCAAAGATGGGGTTCGAACCCGTCTTGGTAGGAGAGGAGAACGGTATCAGAAAAAGTTCATATCACAATTATCGTACCCAGACGTTTGCCGATCAGGGGGATTATACTCACTGTAGATATGTGTTAAACCCACCTTTCCTGTGACGAATGAATAGTAACTAAACCAAGAAAATATACATGCACAGTATTGAAATCCAGAAAAATTGCGGTACACATAAATTTTATCCACAACTGTCCCTTCATGCAAAATCATAAGGAGAAAGTCATCACCATCATCAATATCCCATTTCCTGTTTTTCAAGGGGTGGAGAGAAAGGCCTTGGTGAGGAGGTTCTAGTGCCATGACAGGTAAGGGTTCTAGCCAGATCCGAAGTGATATGAGTCTTTGATGGGGTCATTGTTAGAGGGCAGGGTCCCCAACCCTCACTCCTCCGTTGTATCGTAGGGCATATTAACACCAATAGACTCGGTGATACCAACACCAATAGACTAGGGCATACCAACACCAATAGACTCGGTGATACCAACACCAATAGACTAGGGCATACCAACACCAATAGACTCGGTGATACCAACACCAATAGACTAGGGCATACCAACACCAATAGACTCGGTGATACCAACACCAATAGACTAGGGCATACCAACACCAATAGACTCGGTGATACCAACACCAATAGACTAGGGCATACCAACACCAATAGACTCTAGTATTCTATTGGTCTTGGGGGATACAAGGCTGGCTATACCATCATAAGAATGTGTACTTTCTCCCATAAGGAGAAAGTATATGTAACAAATACCGGCGCATACATTTTCCACCACCTCTTCGTGATGTAAACTCATGCAGCTATAGGGCCAGGGTCCATATTCTCTGGACCCTGGCTAGGGCATCGTTCCCTCATGGTTCACTCGATGTAATCTTGTTATGACTATACAATAATTCTCATGTTTTGGTGACCTATGTAAGGATGCAAATGTGTTGGAGACAGTAGAAAGTAATGGTTATGGTCATTGAAGGGAGTCAAAAGAAGTGTAGGTGGAGAGTTTCGACAACAGTGAGGGAGTGTGTTTGTGTGAATGTCGGAAGCAGTGTTTGTCTGGTGTGAATGTCGGTAGCAGTAATATTGTCTGGTGTGAGTGTTGGAAGTAGTGGTGTGAGTTTCGGAAGCTGTGAGTGTATGGTGTAGGTGGCTGGTCCGGAAGCTGAGGTAGACAGTGTAAGCACCAGTTTTTGTGCCTGTATTGGCTGGCTGGGTGGCTGGAGCGGGGCGAGGTGAGGGAGACCAGGTGCCCTGCCTCAGGCTGCCACAGGAAGTTAACCCCAGCACACACAAAAACAAAACTCACTCACTCACTCACTCATTCAGCTTTCTACACTCCTCAACATTTGCCAAAAACACCACTCACTCACTCACTCACTCACTCACTCACTCAGCTTTCTACACTCCTCAATATTTGTTCCAAACTTGATACCAGAATTACTAAACGTTGATTAGAATTGACAGCTAATTAAGAAGGTCCTATAAGACAATAGTTAAAACTTGCTGGAGACTGGAGGTGGTTGTGCAGTGAAAGCGTTGACATTTTATGCTCACAGTTATATTATTAGTGTATACAAAAGTCACACACACACACACCTGACAAAATGAAAGGACTTTTTAGTTTGGTTATACCCTGAGGCATGACGTCTGTGTTACTTGTCACTTTACACTCCCACTCCTCCTTCCTCACTAACATCTAATTTGCCACATATACACCCATCACTATCACGCAGATTTGAAAATGAATGAATTGAAGAGGAAGTAAGACGATCGGCCTCGGCCCAAAATATCCTGTAGAACGAGGGAAAAGGTGATAGAGAGAAGGAAAAAAAAAACACGAAGGAATTACAAGCAAATTAGAAAAGTCTGGATGAATCATGTAAGCCACGCAGGGAATAGGGACAGCTGGTTGGTCATAAAGAATAGCGAGGTAATTGTACTGTGCAAAATTATAGAGTTGAACAAGGAGTACAACGGGGCATCCTGGTTAAAGGGGAAGTGTTGTGTTGGTAAATCTGGAACAACTGAATCCCTCAAACTATTCCAAGCAACATAACACCATTCATTATCTTTGCTCTTCTGGTTCTGTTTCCTAGCATACTTTGGAGGAATCAAGGCACTCCAATGTAACAAAACAAAATTACCACCTTAAACACTAAAGGTAAAACTGGGTTAAACATAGATAAAAGAAAGGTGAATGGGGTCAGACCAAGCAACTCCTCCCTGTCATCGTTATTATGGTGCAAAAAGGAACTGCAACGAATGCCACAACTTTCCAAATCATTAAGTTTTCGTTCCAGGGTATTTTTTGTGACGTTTCTTTCAGGATGTGCCGTCCGGTATTGTTTTGTCATAAGTGTGTAATATATTTATATATGATAACTGTTTGGTGGGGTTATTTGTTAACCATGCAGCATGCTGTTTGTACTGTATGTATAACCTACTGTCATGGATAACCTCAATCTCTTAAACTATATATATTAGCAAAGCACACACACACACACACACACAGAGAGAGAGAGAGAGAGAGAGAGAGAGAGAGAGAGAGAGAGCAACAAAACAACATTGTTATTGCTCTTCTGGTTCTTTTTCCTAGCTTACTTTAGAGGAAACAAGTCACTCCATGAATGTACCAAAAAATAAGTTGAGATTTAGGGTTCGTTCTTCTCTCCTTCTCGTTAATATATACTGTACAGTCGCGGTCAATAATAATCATCCACATATGGGTATCTCAAACAATTTACTGTCTAATGTTTTCACGTTCACATATTATGATACTATTGTTTTAAGTAGTGTGTAGCTGCTTGTATTAAATTAAAAGATGGTAGTTAACCTATTTATTGGAAAGTTTATCATCTAAGGAACGGAGGGAAGCTGTCAAACTCTTACGTGCGTTACCCCTATATGGATGATTATATTTGACCACGACTGTACATCATTATTAATATGGTTAGACCCACAAGGCAACTCAACGCTAAGGCTTTGAAATGAACTAAACGAGTGTAAGCCATCATCGGTATTTATAGGTAAGGAAGATGTCATATGTGTGTGTGTGTGTGTGTGTCAGTCAGTCAGTGAGTGTGTGTGTGCATGTGTGTGTGTCAGTGAGTGAGTGTGTGTGTAAGTGAGTGTGTGTGTGTGTGTGTCAGTGAGTGAGTGTGTGTGTCAGTCAGTGAGTGAGTGTATATGTGTGTGTGTGTGTGTGTGTGTCAGTGAGTGAGTATGTGAAGGTGAGTGTGTGTGTCAGTCAGTGAGTGAGTGTATATGACGTGTGTGTGTGTTGTTATTATGACAAAATGACGTGGGCCCTGACTGACTACACACACCTGAGGCTTCAAGAGTTTATTGTGCATCTCGTCTGTCCAGCTGGGATGACTTTGTAAGAGTGTGTGTGTGTGTGTGTGTGTGCGTGTCTGTGTGTGTGTCTATGTGTGTGTGTGTCTGTGTGTGTGTGTGCGGAGTCATGCTTCTCGGAAAGTATCTAAACACTTGATTTCTTTTCTCTGTATCAGGAAAGGAAGAAAGAGTTTGGGATGAATGTGGCCTGGATAATGCATGGTGAGATCGGGACCCGTATATATTTGGAGGTTAAGGTGTACTTGTTTGTGTCTGGATGTTGATGGAAGTACAGTCGCAATCCAAAATTTGTATCCAGGTGTTGTTGAAGTTTCGAATAATTTGACATACACTATCTAGTGATCCAATTATATGCTTATCCTGTTCCATATTTGCTTGAGCTCGCTTCATACTCGATGGATAGGCCTACTAATACTTCATACTATTCGATGCAAACCTGGATACATATTTTGACTTGCGAGTGTACAGTACCTGCAAGTTCAGGAAACTTATACGATGTGTCGAATCTGAGGATTTTGTTTTTGTACAATTTAACCAGATTGTAACTCAGAATATATATATATATATATATATATATATATATAAAGAGAGAGAGAGAGAGAGAGAGAGAGAGAGAGAGAGAGAGAGAGAGAGAGAGAATGAATGAATGAGGGAGAGAGACGGAGAGATTTCTTACTTTTCGTTAGAGGAATGTGAGTGTTATAGAGGCCACTGTGTTCCAGTAAGCCTATAACCACTATAACCTTTAAGGACGCGTCAATGTCGACCTTTAATCAATGTTTTTATTTCCGTCTACCCGGAATTCCGACCTGGTAGCATTACATAATGTTAGGATATATCCACCATGCAATGACAAAACTGTATATGTAGAAGAAGAAAATGTTTACAATGCAAACAATGATTACGTCAGCAAGTTGTTGGAAAACCTGCCATAAAAACAGGTAGTGTATCTGACCAGCCTTTGTCCCTCTGGCAACCATGACGTCACGACATGGCGGCAAGGGACCCATCTTATTTAAGGGGGAAGTTTGGTGTTGGTAAATCTGGAGCAACTGATTCCTCCTAACTATTCCAAGCAACAGAACACCATTATTTTAACTCCTCTGGTCCTGTTTCGTATCATACTTTAGAAGAATCAAGGCACTCCAATGTACCAAAAACGAATTAGGCCCTACCACCTTAAACATAATTATGATATTATAATGTTATAACAAATTCTTGATATGTACTTGATATGTACAGCCACAATCAAATAACCACCGACACCTTCCTTAACTCATGCAAATAAATCAGTATCAAATCAAAATATATTCATACAACAACACCTTAACGTCAACTCAACCCCCTCAATTATTATTATGAGGTGCTGCAAAATCATACACGTGTTGTTCTTTATTACCAAGATATTTACTACGATGGAAGGAAAGTGTAGGTGGATATTTGATTGTAGCTGTACAATCGTATTTAATAGTTTCATCAGAACTCGAACCTTGTAAACAGGAATCTCAATTAAGGCATAGTCGATGACAAAAAATACTTGACAAAGAGCCATATTAAGTTTTGTACGTGAAAATTATTAAAAAAACATTAGAATTTGAAGGTGTAAATTGCATTCAACTGCAAATATACTAGTTAACTATACATTAATGACCCTGTTATCGTGTATGCAAATTGGAGGCAAAATTCTGATTCCACCTGACCATACCACCAAACAAACAAACTCCTTCCATACAGGTGTGAGTGTTTCGTGGCAATATTTGAAGGACTCATTTATCTCCAATTTTCTGACTACATCACAGGGTCCCTGAAACCATAGTTACTGATAATCAAAATATTATATTCAACTTAGCTATCTGTTAGTGAAAGGTATAAGGAAAGACTTTATCACTGTTTGTATGATAAAGTTCGAGTGTTGACGTATTTATTTCCATTCATTTATTATTATTATTATTATTATTATTATTATTATTATTATTCGTTGTGTCTTGGAAGCGTAAAATTATCTATATAAACACCTACAATACTTAATTTTCAGAAAACTTCGTTAACACTTATTTGACGTGTAAAATGACAAGCCAACAACAGACACTGTGTATATATTGCAACACAAATCCTTCAACTCGTAGCTGGTAATAATTGTACCCACGTCCTTGTTCATTTTCCGAGAAGTATAGTATGTTAATGTACAGTCGTCAACAAAAGTACTGTGGCCACATCTACACACACACACACACACACACACACACACACACACACACACACACACACACACACACACACACACACACACACACACACACACACACACACACACACACACACACACACACAAGAGTAATCATGAACAAAAATGCTAAGTCCTTAATGAGTAAAAAATTTCAAGGGTAGACCACACACACAAAAATAAATTTAAAAAAAAAAAAACCACACCAAGGAGAAAAGTGAGTAGGAGAGTGAGTGAGTGAGGGAGTACATTTTCTTCTTCTTTTAATCTTGGGTTTATTAGTAATTATTATATTTGATTATCATGATAGCAGGGTGGATGAGTAAGACCTGGTTCTCCTTGCTACACACACACACACACACACACACACACACACACATAGAGTTTTAGGGATGGACATATATAGAACAAGTTATTATTATTATTATTATTATTATTATTATTATTATTATTATTATTATTATTATTATTATTATTATTTAGACACACACAGAGTAAGGGATGGACATATAACAAGGTAGATTAACAATAGTTCTCATGAATTCAAGACAGCTATCCAAGGTCGCTAACTTTACCTTGCCAGAGGATGGAGGATGGACGAGTGTAGGGATGGAGGATGGAGGAGTATTGGGATGGAGGATGGACGAGTGTAGGGATGGAGGATGGAGGAGTATTGGGATGGAGGATGGAGGAGTATTGGGATGGAGGATGGAGGAGTATTGGGATGGAGGATGGAGGAGTATTGGGATGGAGGATGGAGGAGTGTAGGGCTGGGAGATGGAGGATGAAGGAGTAGGAATGAATGAGAGAGAAGTGGGACAAAAACAGAGTTAATCTATACGTGTTGTGAATATATATAAGAAAATGAGTGGGGATAGAAATTTTATTGTTAGGAGGTGTAAAGGGAGAAGAAAAAAAATAGTGAGACAGGATTTAGTACCTAGAAAATATTAATAGTAAAGTTTGTGATATATAGGAATTATAAGTTAGACAGGTAGGTAGGTAGGTAGGAAAATAAAGGTAATTAGAGGAAGTAATTGGTTTGTAGCCTACTGTATATAAATGTGAGGAGAATGTATGGAGGGTGGGGTGGTAGTGGGAAGGAAGGAAGGAAAGAAAGAAGGAAGGAAGGGAACTAAAGGGAAATAGTAAAATTATGGGGAACGAAATTGTAGGAAGCAAATGAGAGAGAGAGAGAGAGAGAGAGAGAGAGAGAGAGAGAGAGAGAGAGAGAGAGAGAGAGAGAGAGAGAGAGAGAGAGAGAGAGAGAGAGAGAGAGAGAGAGAGAGAGAGAGAGAGAGAGAGAGAGATAAAGAGAGAGGATAGTTGAGATGAAGATAAGTGTGATGAAAGAATAAAAAAAAAAGGAGGAATATGAGAAGGAGAGGAGGAAAAAAAGAGCAGCAAAAAATACGTAGAGAAAAAAGTTGGAGGGAGAGAAGGAAGGATGGAGGGACGAGGTGACCAGAATGAAGGTAAACACGAATATGAGAAGGTGTGTGTGTGTGTGTGTGAAAGAGGGAGAGAAGGTGTGTGTGTGTGTGTGTGTGTATGTGAAGGTGTGTGTGTGTGTATGTGTGTGTGTGAAAGAGAGAGAGGTGTGTTTGTGTGTGTGTGTGAGAGAGAAAAGGTGTGTGTGTTCTTACCTATTTGTTCTTATCTATTTATATCTTTACAGGATTGAGTGCAGCTCGTAATGTCCCGTATTTTAAAACACAATCATCATATTTTTCTTTAAAGTTATGAATATTTTTGACACACACCATGCACTTCTTCCGGTAATTTATTCCATTCGTCTATTACTCTATTTGGAAAACTATATTTTGTACATCTTTATCTCCTTTTCTTTTAATTAATTTTTTACTGTGTCCTCTCATTGTAGGTATTCCTTGTTGACACAAGTTTTCTATATCTATCTTTTCTTTTTCTGTGACACATTTGTAAACCATAATAATATCTCCCTTCTTTCGTGTTTCTTCTAGTTTAGGTAAGTTTAGTTTCTTTAGTCTTTCTTCATAGCTTAGTTCTCTTAGACTTGGTAGTCATCTTGTTGCTGCTCTTTGTACTTTTTCTATTTTAGTGATATCTTTTTTAAATGTGGGTTCCATACTACTGCATCATATTCTAATTAAGGTAGGCCGTATAAAGGATGTTATTATTTTCTTGACAATTTCTTCGTCTATATAAGTGAAGGCTACTCTCATATTTGCCAACAATACATATATGTTTCTCATTTTTCATTTATATGATCATCTGGTGTTAATTTCTTATTTATCATTACCCTTCTGCTTCATTTAATATTTTATTTCCAAGTTGTATTGCCAATTTAGTCTTTTCTCACTTTTTCCAAACTTTATAACATGACATTTATCTGCATTAAATTCCATCTGCCATTTATTACTCCACTCTACCATTTTGTCCAAGTCTTCTTGTAACTTCTTACAGCAGTCTTTATTTTATAAAAATTGTTCTTTGTATCTTTGCATTATCAGCAAACATGTAAGTGCCATCTGTAATATTTACTTCTAAGTCATTTATATATATTAAGAACATTAATTGTGCCAATACTGAGCCTTGAGGAACTCCACTTATGACCTTCAGCCAAGGAGAATAGTTCCCTCATTTTCTTCCTACAAGGAAATTTTCCATCCATTTTAGTAGTTTTCCTTTCACTTCTCCTTTATGTTGTTATTTCCATATACCTGTAAGTCTTTTGTGTAGAACTCTGGCAAAGGCTTTTTTAAAGTCGAGGTAAATACTATCAACCCATCCTTCTCTTTCTTGTATTTTTTCTGATATTTTCGAATAGTAACTTAGTAAGTTCTTTCTTAGTACTGTTCTCATTTTTCTTCCTTCAAGATGTGTGTGTGCGTGTGTGTGTGTGTGTGTGTGTGTGAACTATTATTGCAAAAGAGAGGAAGTAGCATGGGGTATGATTTTGTGAGGCAGTCAGGGGAAACTCTTGTTCTGAAGGTGAACTATTCAACTTACACCATGCAGCTCAAATCTAAAGAAATATATATATATATGTACACTTTTATCACCCACCCTGTTTTTATTAGTGTTGCTCTCTCTCTACAGTAAATCTTTCCTACTTCCCTAATAATTCAATGTCTTCCTTCCCTCTATACCATGTTGTTATAATGAGAGAGAGAGAGAGAGAGAGAGAGAGAGAGAGAGAGAGAGAGAGAGAGAGAGAGAGTCGGATGCTGCAGTAGAGAGAGAGAGAGAGTCGTGATGCTGCAGTAGATAGGGAGAGGGAAATAGGTGTCTGTGTGTGTGTGTGTATGTGTGTGTGTGTGAGGGCAGAGGAGAGTAAGAATTTAGGTCAAGTGATGAGTCTAGAGGGGCGAGATGTTTGGTAGAGATGGGATGGGGGCACACAGTTAGTTATAGGCAAGGGATGGGTACAGAGGAAGTGGGTAAAGGTGGATGATGGGTAAGGAAAGGTGCATGACCAGCCACCCAGCCAGCCACGAAGGAAGGGAGGAAGGGAGGAAGGAAGGGAGGGAGGAAGGGAGAGAGGAAGGAAGGGAGGGAGGAAGGAAGGAAGGAAGGGAGGGGGAAGGGAGGAAGGAGGGGAGGAAGGAAGGAAGGGAGGAAGGAAAGGAGGAAGGAAGGGAGGAATACTGAATGAAGGGAAGTAGTTATGGGTAAGAGATCAACAGGTTTAATATATATAGGTAAGGATGAATGGAGTGTAAAACTGTTATTGTGAATGTGATCGTAAGTTATAGAGGTTTAGATCGACCCATGCAGGGAGATTAGAATAACAATGTATACTCAAACTCAAGTTGGTTAGTTTTCAGGGAGGATATATATAAACAAATAATGGATCGCAGGGCATATAAAACAGGGAAGGGAAAAAAGATGCATGGATAAAATAGGAGAAGGAGGAAGAGAAGTTAAAGGAGGAGGAGCAGGAAGAGAAGGACAAGGAGGAAGAAGAGGAGGAGGAGGAAGAGGATAAGGAGTAAGAGGAGGAGAAAGAGGAGGAAGAAGAAGAGA
Source organism: Petrolisthes manimaculis (assembly GCA_034508575.1). Lineage (NCBI taxonomy): Eukaryota > Metazoa > Arthropoda > Malacostraca > Decapoda > Porcellanidae > Petrolisthes > Petrolisthes manimaculis. The sequence continues at coordinate 156,552 of JAWZYT010002659.1, forward strand.
AGGAAAAGGAGGAGGAGGAGGAGGAGGAAGATGAGGAAAAGGAGGAGGAGGAAATGGAGGAGGAGGAGGAGGAAGAGAAGGAGGAACGGCAGGTGACTTTTTTGTTTTTCTATACTGGGAAAAGTTTGGACAAAAAGCTAAAAAAAACATTCAATGTCCTCACCTGTGAAATAAAAAAAGACTGAGGGAGGTCAGGAGGAGGAGAAGGAACTGGAGAAGTTATTTTCTATCCTTCTATACTAAGAATAGTGAGTTACCAAAGGCTCTTAAGAAATAATAAAAAAGGTAGAGAGAGGTCCAACAACATGTCCAATTTTGGGTCGAGGTGCCCTGACAAGTTGCGTTGGAAGGAGCATAAGTATAAGCAACATATATTTTATTTTATGTACTGTACACTCGTGATACATAATTTCTGACCAGAGTGTGAGGATCAGAAAGCTTCGAATCGCCTGGTATTGTTCATTTCCCCCTTCAGTACACACATTTCGAACTAATGGAGGCTTTGGGTGGGCTGTCGTCCAGAAACCACCTGCTTCAGATCTCAGGCCTCGACTCAGGTGGGCTGTGGTATCCGAGTGTACTGTACAGTCGGCGGCAAAAGTCCTGTCGCCTCACCTACCTCACCAAGACATGTAGTGTTCATAGACTCGAGATTATTAGGTGTAGAAAACATGCGTCTTTTTCGAGTCTCGGTGAGGCAGGTGAGGCGACAGGATTTTTGCCGTCGACTGTACAGCCATGGCTGTACATACTGTAAGTCGTAGTAAGAGGGGAGAGGTGATTGAAGGGATAATGATGGGAAGCATAACACACACAAAAAATTACCGGCGGCGCAAGGAAGAGGAGAAGGAGAAGAAGGACTGAGGGGGAAGAGATACAAGGGAATGCAAAGGAATACAATGAAGGTAGAACACAAGTACAGTACGAGGAAGTAACTGTAATGATTAGTTACAAAAACACCCACCAAAAATATCATTCATCTTAAGTGAAGGTGACAGAGTGTCGATTCCACAGTGGTATTGGTTTGTTAGCTTCCCAACCAATCTCATCTGTAAGGCTTCATTATTTTACAATAGCTTTTATCCACATTTACAAAATCTATGAAACAGTAAGATAATGATGATCACTGCATAGTTTACTCGCCAAATTCATTGAATAATTCACCCATAAGACATTCACACGGCTAACATTTTTTCGTTTGCGTGCTTATAAACCACTGCGAAAGACTGTGGAATCGACCCAAACTGACTGACTGACTGGAAGAAAAAGAAAAGTTCGAACAGAAACACAGGAGGAAAAAGAAGGAGTTAGGACTGACCATAAATCACCCAAGTTATCCATTATCCTGACTGACTGACTGAGTGGGTATAACTAGAGGGTATTTGGAGTCTGGCCAGGACGGATCTGAGTTAGTTGGTGCAAGGTGTGTGTGTGTGTGTGTGTACGGCTTCTATCGTTCATTTAAGGAGTAAGTAAGATGGAACATTGCCATCAACTCATATTATGCTGCTACTTCAACCATCTATAGTGCCTCTTCCTCCTGTTCCTCATTCTCAAGCTACTATCCTTTCTCTACTTCCTTCTCCTCCTCTTCCTAACCATCTTTCCTCCCTCTCCCTCCTTCTTCCCAATCATCTTTCCTCCCTCTCCCTCCTTCCCAACCATCTTTCCTCCCTCTCCCTCCTTCTTCCCAATCATCTTTCCTCCCTCTCTCTTCCCTCCTCCTTCCACCCCTTCTCTCCTCCTGTCTTCCACGTCTGCCTTCCCTCTCCCCTCCTTACCAACTTCCTGCTTCCCCTCCCACCCTGCACCTGCCTACCACAACCACCACTATAATATACCACTACTACTATCACCACCACTACCACTACCACCACTCTAATTACAACCAACACCACCACCACCACCACCACCACAACTACTCTGTTTAATCACCACTACTACCATCATCATCATCATAATCAACATCACTCCTGTTCTCATTACTATACCGGTTAAAACTGCCCGTGTGTGTGTGTGTGTGGAGGGAAGGCAGACCAGAGAAGGAATGTAGTTTACTGCACGTGGTACAGCAACAATCAAATATCTACCGACACTTTCCTTCCATTGTAGTAAATATCTTGGTAATAAAGAACAACACGTGTATGATTTTGCAGCACCTCATAATAATAATTGAGGGGGTTGAGTTGACATAAGGTGTTGTTGTATGAATATATTTTGATATGATACTGATATATTTGCACCATGGAAGGAAAGTGTTGGTGGTTATTTGATTGTGGCTGTACACATTGAGGAAGAAGGAAACACTTAATTTTTTTGTCTGTTTGTGTGTTGCATCCGTGTGTTTGTTTATGTGTGTCCTGCATTGGTGTTTATTATACTTTTTCGTGTGTCGGGATTTGTGTGTGTGTGTGTGTGTGTGTGTGTGTTGGAGGAGGGCCCTTGTCTCAGTGCCCCTGGCTGTATACTGTATAATTTATTCATACACACTTGCGTCATTCACACACACACACACACACACACACACACACACACACACACACACACACACACACACCATATAAAGTATTGTGGTATTTCCATCGCGTCACACATGCTTTTTTTTTTCTTATCTCACTTCCCTCTCTCCATTTTCTTCCTCTTTTCGTCTTTCCATTCCTTTTCTTCAGTCGTTTTTACCTCCATCTCTTCTTTACTCTCTCCTTCCTTGTCCTTTCTTTCCTTCTTCCATCCCTACCCTTTCTTTACTTACTCTCTCCTTCCTTGCCCTTTCTTTCCTTCCCCAATCCCTACCTTTTCTTTACTTTTTCCTTCCCTGCCCTTCCTTTATTCCCACCATCCCTACCCTTCCTTTACTCTCGCCCTCCTTCCTCTTTCTTTCCTTCCACCTTCCCTACCCTTTCTTTACTTTTTCCTTCCCTGCCCTTCCTTTATTCTCTCCAACCCTATACCCTTTCTTTTCTCTCTCCTTCCTTACATTTTCTCTCACCCTGTCTTCCCAATCGTTTCTCTCGCATTTCCTGCTCACAGACCAATAACACACACACACACACATACATACACACACACATACACACACACACACACATACACACATACACTTACTTGCACATAACCTTGCATACATGTCTCATCTCATACTTAAATTCATACCACGTTTACTTACACCACGTACAATGCACACAGACGAATAACAAGATACAGTATGTTGTTGTTTTTTAATGTTCCGACACTGGACATAGGTTTCATCAAGCCCGTTACCGTAGCCCAGGTCAACTGCTACACACATACACACACGCGTCACGACTACCGAACAGGCACCCAACCACAGAGGGAGAGAAGTGAGGGTAATTCCCCAAATACTACAGCTATCATGGTACAGTACCAGTGAGGGTGTTTGACGACGTTCAGTGGCCTTATAGTTAATGCCTGAAACTCTATTTGGAAGAGTAATTATCATCATGTAATATTATAAAACAATAAGCAAAGATTTAATATTCAAAACTAATACTGTATATTATGAGGATGATTAAAATGCTGTTATCACTTTCTAATCCATTTTATCTCCTAAATTCTCCCCTTCATTATTACACAACCCTATTCCTCACTTGACAACACACACACACACACACACACACACACACACACACACACTCAAAATGCTTGAAGGGTTTTCGGCCTCCTTCTCACTTGAGCCATTTCCTTTCCTACCTACATCTGTCTCTCTTTTCCTTCTTGTTCCTTTGTATTTGCTGTCCCTCCTCTCTGTCTCCCTCCCTCTTGTGCTATATATAAAAAAAAAATCTTTCTTGATGAGCACAGTCGCTTTTCTTCCCCCATGTTCATTCATTCATTCACTCACATTCATATTATCCTTCACGTTCACTTGCAATCATCAACAGACAATCATACAGGCCTAACATTAAATTTTATCCTATAGAGAGATAGACTAATGACAGACTTGTTTGGGAGACGAACGCTGCAATAACCATAGATGATGATGATGATGATGATATTTATAAAGGAAGCGTTGAAAAATCCTTGACTACAAGTGACTGAAAATAGCTCATGGTCTCTCGGTCCCCCTGAGGAAGTAATTGGTTTGTGCTTCGCCTTGCATGTCTAGACTACAATAATTATAAAGGCTTCACCGACTTGCATAGAGCTGTTGCCATTATCTACTAAAAGGATTTATTTATGCCTATACTCGCTATGAAATCAGAGGAGTGAAGCTGTCTTGAGAAAAATGTATACCGGTATGTCTGAAATGTATATGTCTGAAATGTATATGTCTGAAATGTATATGTCTGAAATGTATATGTCTGAAATGTATATGTCTGAAATGTATATGTCTGAAATGTATATGTCTGAAATGTATATGTCTGAAATGTATATGTCTGAGTGAGGTAGGTAGGTGGTGGCACATAGAACCCAAGAATGGAAATGTGTACACCACCTTACCGAGACACTGAGATCATTATTTACTGCGGCATTAAAATTACCACGATACACAATCACTGAGTATAAACTGCGCCAACGGATCTGACAGCCTATATATGCTACAATCATCACACCTGTTTGTTTATTATTATTCAATTCCTGTCACACGGTTACAGTGACCAAACAAACGCCTTTTCCATATAATATAACCCAGGTCCTATGTGGCCAGGTCTCCTATCTATATATTATACACACCAACTGAATGAACTGGTACATGAACACTCGGTACAGTCGCCATCAAATATCCACCCACACTTTCCTTCCATCGTAGTAAATATCTTGGTAATACAGAACAACACGTGTATGAGTTTGTAGCACCTCATAATGATAATAATAATGGAGGGGGTTGTTGAGTTGACGGAAGGTGTTGTTGTATGATTACATGTTGATATGATACTGATTTATTTGCAAAAGGGAAGGAAAGCGTCGGTGGATATTAAATTGTGGCTATACATCGTGTTTATTTGGACAAGGTTCGCATGACGTTTCTTATATATATTTTTATCAGCTTGTTGACAAATTGCTAAGGATTTTTTTCCTACTATGCAAACTACTTACCAACATATTTGACCAACTGCCTGAAGTGTTTATGAACCTGAAGCAAAAAAAGAAGAAGAAGAAGAAGAAGAAGAAGAAGAAGAAGGAGAAGAAGAAGAAGAAACGTCCACCTGCCATGACGTGTGTGATGACTGGTCAGTGAGGGATTAAGGCGAGGGGATAGTTGGGACATTTTTGGAGATAATGATTCCTCCAAACTCTTAACTCCAACAGGGCACCATTATATTTGTTCATCTGGTTCTGTTTCATGGCATACTTTGGAGGAATCAAGGCACTCCAATGTAACAAAAGTATACTCTCCCCTTAAGGTGCATGGTCATTCTCTTTTGATACTTTGGAGTGTCTTGATTCCTCCATAGTATGCCAGGAAACAAGCCCAAGTTAGCAAAATTAATGGTGTTCTGTTGTTGCTTGGAATAGTTTGGAGGATTCAGTTGCTCCAGATTTACCAACACAAAACCTCCCCCTTGAGATGGTCATGGGGCCGCTGGAAGGTGGAGCATGTACTACCCCTCCCCCCCCCCACACACACATATATACACACACACACATACACACACACACAAACACACACACATCACACACAGACACACACACACACAAACAAACACATCACAAACACATACACAAGCACACACACACAAACACACACACACACACACACACACACACACAGCCAGAAGAAAATCCGTGAAATGAATAATCAAACACGAACACAAGGTAGACCAGACATACAACCAAGAGTTTCCTACTATGGGTTGCACGAATCTCTGTCCTGATTCTATATTTTTTCCTCGACAGCAAAAAACATCTCCGCCCTGAGCATCAACTTTTTAGGTACCCCGATTTTTTTTTTTATTATTATTATTATTTTTTTTTTCTTACGTTACC
>JAWZYT010002659.1:167500-170000 GCA_034508575.1 Petrolisthes manimaculis
TTCAGAGTGGAGGAGATGGACGATGTTGTTGTTGTTGTTGTTGTTGTTGTTGTTGTGGTTGTTGTAGTAGTGGTGGTAGTGGTGGAGAGATGTGGGAGTGTGGGTGAGTATGGTAGGCTAATGTGGTGTTGGTGGTGATAGTGGTGGTGGAGTGATGTGGGAGTGGGGGAGAGGAAGGTGATGTGGTGGTGATGATGGTGGTGGTGGTGGTGGAGTGGTGTGATGTAGGAGTGAGGGTTAAATTGGTAATATTGTGGTGCACGGTGGTGATGGTGATAGTGGTGGTGGAGTGATGTGGGAGTGGGGGAGAGGAAGGTGATGTGGTGGTGATGGTGGTGGTGGTGGTGGTGGTGTTATTTATGGTCATCACACACATCCTCCACATAATTATCCCTGTGTAATCATAAATCCTCTCGTTTCCTCTTTGCACATCCCCCTGTCATGTCTTACAATATTCTCTCTCTCTCTCTCTCTCTCTCTCTCTCTCTCTCTCTCTCTCTCTCTCTCTCTCTCTCTCTCTCTCTCTCTCTCTCTCTCTCTCTCTCTGTCTGTCTTGTAGTATTTTCTGTTTCTCCTATCATAGTTGTAGTCTTTCTATGTCCTGTTTGTTGTCACTTACACACCCTATAGTCAATAAATATACCGTATCGTACTCCATGTTATCGTGTCATGCAGTAAGTACCGTGAGTCAAGGTGGAAGTGCAGTGATATAATGTAGTAAATCTGCAGCAACTGAATCCTCCAAACTATTCTAAGCAACAACAGAACAGCACCATTTATTTATGTTCATTTGGTCCTGTTTCCTGCATGGCATACTTTGGAGGAATCATGGCACTCCAATGTAACGAAAGTGAATTACCCATTTTACCGTGTATATAAAAGTGAATTACCCACTTAACCGTGTATATATAAGTGAATTACCCACTTAACCGTGTATATAAAAATGAATTACCCACTTAACCGTGTATATAAAAGTGAATTACCCACTTAACCGTGTATATAAAAATGAATTACCCACTTAACTTAACCATGTACATTTTTTGCAGGGTCCGTGTATTTGAGGTTGTGGTGGTGGTGTTGGTGGTGACCGTGGCTTTGACTGAGGCCCTCTCTATCCACGACGCGACCCATGGCAAGCGGTCCCTCAAGGCACTCAACAACGGGGAGATTAAAGCCATGTTAGAACAGACTAACTACATATCCCAGCTGGTGACTTGTTCCAACCCCAACAGTGATAGATCCAGGTGTCACTTCCTTGTCCGTGAGACAGTAGGTGAGTTAACAACCAGAATAGGGTTCACCTTGACTTTATTTGATATTTTCACATGAATAATATGGAAGAATTTTATTTTTATTTTATTTTTTCACATGCATAATATGATACACCTTGACTTATTTTTATATTTTCACATGCATAATAAATGTTTCACCTGTACCACCACACTTATGTATGTATGTATATATATATATATATATGTATGTTATGTAAGAACAGTTATGGTACTAATGATATTGTTATACAATGTATACACTTGCAATACAAAATATGTATTCAGGCTTGATTCGAATAGCCTGATCGAGTATTAAGTGAGCTCTAGCAAATATAAAACAGGATAAGCGTTGTAATTGGTTCACTAGTGTATCAAATGATTCGAAACGTCAACAAGACCTGAATACACATTTTGGATTGCTAGTGTACAGTACCCTTGACAAACTATAGAGTCATTGTTATTGTACACTCACAATCCAAAATGTGTATCCAGGTCTTGTTGTTGAAGTTTCCAATCATTTGACATACTGGTGAAACAATTCCAACGCTTATACTGTTATATATTATTGTTTAATTAAGCTGGCTTCATACTCGATCAGGCTATTTGAAGCAAGTATGCCAGGAAACAGGACCAGAAAGAGCAAAAGTAATGGTGTTATGGTATAATAATAATAATGATAATGATAATAATAATAATAATAATAATGATAATGATAATAATGATAATAATGATAATAATAATAATGATAATAATGATAATAATAATAATGATAATGATAATAATAATAATAATAATAATGATAATGATAATAATGATAATAATGATAATAATAATAATAATAATGATAATAATGATAATAATAATAATGATAATGATAATAATGATAATAATAATAATAAAATAATAATGATAATAATGATAATGATAATAATGATAATAATAATAATAATAAAAAAAAAAAAAAAGACAAAAAAAAAAAAAAATAATAATAATAATAATAATAATAATAATAATGTAATTTTCTTTTTCAACAGCTCGGATGCCTGAAGTAATAAGATCGTCTGGCCGGAGTTGTCATGGATGTTCCAATACCGATGTAATCAGACTCAGAACAGCCATTGAATTCGTCAGGAAACACCATACAGATGATTACGTTACCATTACCAATAACTTCACCCAGTAATAATAAGGAGGGAAGGAAGTTTGGTGTGTGGGGGTAATTCTGGAGC
>JAWZYT010002659.1:175000-187500 GCA_034508575.1 Petrolisthes manimaculis
TTGGTTCTATATAGTTTTGTCTTCAGTGTTAAATCTTTACATTAATTTGGTTCTATAATGTTTTGTCTTCAGTGTTACTTTGTCTATGGGTATATATAGGTAATGTTTATTCTCCCTACATCATCCTTCATTCTTAATTTATAAACGTGTGTGTGTGTGTTTCTGTCTGATTTACAACACTTTGATGAACGTGTGTGTGTTTGTGTCTGTTCCACAACTCATTGATAAAGGTGTGTATGTTTCTATCTATTCCACAACCCATTAATATAGGTGTGTATGTGTGTTTGTGTCTGTTCCACAACTCATTGATAAAGGTGTGTATGTTTCTATCTATTCCACAACCCATTAATATAGGTGTGTATGTGTGTTGCTGTCTGTTCCACAACTCATTGATAAACATGTGTGTGTGTTTCTATTTATTGCACAACCCATTGATAAAGGTGTGTGTGTGTGTGTGTGTGTGTGTGTGTTTCTATCTATTCCACAACCCATTGATTAACGTGTGTATGTGTGTGTTTCTATCTATTCCACAACCCATTGATTAACGTGTGTATGTGTGTGTTTCTATCTATTCCACAACCCATTGATTAACGTGTGTATGTGTGTGTTTCTGTCTATTCCACAACCCATTGATTAACGTGTGTATGTGTGTGTTTCTATCTATTCCACAACCCATTGATTAACGTGTGTGTGTGTGTGTGTTTCTATCTATTCCACAACCCATTGATTAACGTGTGTATGTGTGTGTTTCTATCTATTCCACAACCCATTGATTAACGTGTGTATGTGTGTGTTTCTATCTATTCCACAACCTATTGATTAACGTGTGTTTGTGTGTGTTTCTATCTATTCCACAACCCATTGATTAACGTGTGTATGTGTGTGTTTCTATCTATTCCACAACCCATTGATTAACGTGTGTATGTGTGTGTTTGTGTTGCAGGGTTCGCGCTGTGGTACTTACTGTGGTGGTGATGGTGGCCGTGACTCTGGAAATGACTCTGGCTCAGACCACTAGCATCGAAGCGGTTGTTGGGGGAGCAACTAGTCTCAGACAACTCAGTGATCAACAAGTTAAAGTTTTACTGGAAGAGAGTGACTTCATACCTAGACTGGTGGTTTGTTCTCACATTAGTAACAGGAACAGTGCAAGTTGTACTTCTAACCCCATTCTAGCAGAGACCTTGAGTAAGTATATATGGTACAAATACACTTGTATATTTATAGATATATATGTATTATAGAACCACAATCAAATATACATTCACACTTTCCTTCCATCGTGCAAATAAATCATTATCATATCAAAATATAATCATACAACATCTTATGTCAACTCAACCCACTTAATTATTATTATTATTATGAGGTGCTGCAAAACAATACACATATTGTTCTTTATAATAATAATAATAATAATAATAATAATAATAATAATAATAATAATAATAATAATAATATTAATAATGATAATAATAATAATAATATTAATAATGATAATAATAATAATAATATTAATAATGATAATAATAATAATAATAGTAATAATGATAATAATAATAATAATAATAATAATAATAATAATAATAATAATAATAATAATAATAAATGCAATATATCACAATAATGAAAGAAAACTATACTAATACTAATACTAATACTAATACTAATACTAATACTAATACTAATACTAATACTAATACTAATACTAATAAATGTCCAATGTGACCCTAATGAACAATAAATATTAATAAGTGTTCTTTATGTTTTAACAGGACATCTTCCTGAAATAGTCCGACAGGGAATTAAGGGATGTTTCCAATGCACTGCTGACCAGGCAAGACGACTACAAGAAGCCATTACAGCCGTCAGCCAACAGAACATTCAAGCTTACAACACTATCCTTAATAACTTCACTCAGTAAATTATTATTAGTAATACAATGAAATATATCACTGTCTAATGCATTTTGGCTTGGATAACTTTACTATAACAAAACTATTATTAATTGATTTAGAAGATAAATATATTATGTCTATTATTTATTTTGGTCTACAACAAAAGATTCAATAAATTCACTACAAAAACAAAACACAAAACAATAATTAATAAAGTGTCTTATAATTATCTATTTTTACTTAGTGTCATAATTGTAATGGTTAAACATTATATACTATACTTTGCCATGCATACATGTGATTTGTCCTAATATTATAAGGTATAATTATTATACTATATACTGTTTCAATAATTGTCTTATGTCATTATTATATTATTATGATGGAACCCATAGAACTATTTATTTCTATGTGTAAATGTGAATAATAAATATGATATTTCGCTAAACCTCTGAAATGTTTTTGACCAATAAGTCTATGTTTAATCATTTTATTATAATATTTAAGTTTCCTGGTAAAGTGTATTGGATATAGTAGTAGTAGTAATAATAGTGGTAGTAGTATCAGTAGTAGTTATAATAGTAATAGTAATAGTAGCAAGGTAGTTGTAATAATGATAATAGTAGTAGTAGTAGTAGTAGTAGATGTAGTAGTAGCAAGTTAGTTTTAATAATAATAGTAGTAGTAATGATAGTAGTGACAGTAATAGCAGTAATAGTAGTAGTAGTAGTAGTAGTAGTAGTAGTAGTTGTTGTCTTGGTAGTAGTGGTGGTGGTGGTAGTGGTGGTGGTGTTGGTAGTGGTGGTGGTAGTTGTAGTAGTAGTTGTCTTGGTAGTGGTAGTGGTGTTGGTAGTGGTAGTGGTAGTGGTAGTGGTGGTGGTGTTGGTAGTAGTAGTAGTAGTTGTCTTGGTAGTGGTAGTGGTGTTGGTAGTAGTAGTAGTAGTAGTAGTGGTGGTGGTGGTAGTGGTGGTGATAATGGTGGTAGTGTGTGACAATGTCGTAGACAAAAATCAACACACATACACAAAACAAAACACCTTAGCATATCCTTCTTCTTCTTCCCTTTCTCTTTGCCAGGGTTTGAGCGCCCCTTCAGACCCGAGACGCTCCTTTTCCTCTCTTTATCTGTCACTCCTTTGCTTCATTTCCATTCGAATAGATTTAAAGGAAAGACATACTGTATGTAATTGAAGAATTGGAATAAATGAAAGGAAGGACATGCAGTAGAAGAATATAGATAGAAGGAAAAGAAGGACAGTAGAATAAATGGAAGTGAAGAAGAACTGAAATCTGGAGCCGAAGAGATGATGATGAGGAGAAGTGAGGTAGGAAAATAGAAGAGAAGTGAATGGGGATTGGGAGTGAGAGAGGGAGTGAGGGAGGAAGGGATGGAGAGATGAGGAGGAGTGAGAGAGAGGGAGGAAGGGATGGAGAGATGAGGAGGAGGAGTGAGAGAGAGGGAGGAAGGGATGGAGAGATGAGGAGGAGGAGTGAGAGAGAGGGAGGAAGGGATGGAGATATGAGGAGAAGGAGTGAGAGAGGGAGGAAGGATAGCTTTATGTACCTGGGATCAACAGCAGCTGCAGATGGCATTGAGGAGATGGAGGTCACAAGAAGGATTCAGGTGGGATGGAGGAACTGGAGGGATGTGTCAGGACTCAGGAGTGCTGTGTGATACAAGAATGCTGGTGAAGCTGAAGGCGAAAGTTTTTAAGACAGTAGTGTGACCAACTATGATGCATTTCATAGAGGGTACACAACTCAACAAAGTGAATGGGATGTGGATGGATGTAGCTGAGATGTAAATACTGGGGTGGATGTCTGGAGTGACCATAAGAGACAGAATACCTAACACATAGATAAGAAGAACTCTTAAAGTGACACATGTATCGAAGAAAACACAGGAGGCAAGATTGAGATTGTATGGCCACGTATTCCGAAGAGACGACGAGAGTGTAGAGAGAAGGGTGATGGATAGGGACGTAGAGAAATAGGAAGACCAAAGACTAGATGGAAGGATTGTATAGTGGAGGATATACGAGAGAAACAACTGGATATGGAGTTGGTACACAATAGGAATGACTGGTGGTAACTCATCAAAAACAACGACCCCATATATTAAAATTTAATGGACTAATAAATAACTGACGAAGAAGAAGTGAGAGAGGGAGGAAAGGATGGAGAGATTAGGAGAAGGAGTGAGAGAGGGAAGTGGAAGAGGAGGGAGTGGGGAGTGGGCGTGAGACAGGGAGGGAAGGAAAGATGAGGAGAAGTGAGGAAGGAAAGTGGACGAGGTGGAAGGGAGGGAGAGTCGAGAAGCAGTGAGAGTAACGGAGTGAGAGTAACGGAGTGAGAGTAACGGAGTGAAAGCCAAAATCAAAAGAAGAGGAAAGAAAAAATTCCTCTGCTGAGCCAAATTGACACTGAAACATAATTATCATAAGTTGTATAGGTTAATGAATCTTTGTCTCTTATTATTTTTTTTTCTACGACATTGTCACACACCACCATCATTATCACCACCACTACCAACACCACTACTACTACCAGTACCTTCACCACTACCACTACCACTACCACTACCAAGACAACTACTACTACTACTACTACTACTACTACTACTACTACTACTACTACTACTACTACTACTACTACTACTACTACTACTACTACTATTACTGTCACTACTATCATTACTACTACTATTATTATTAAAACTAACTTGCTACTACTACATCTACTACTACTACTACTACTACTACTATTATCATTATTACAACTACCTTGCTACTATTACTATTACTATTATAACTACTACTGTTACTACTACCACTATTATTACTACTACTACTATATCCAATACACTTTACCAGGAAACTTATATATTATAATAAAATGATTAAACATAGACTTATTGGTCAAAAACATTTCAGAGGTTTAGCGAAATATCATATTTATTATTCACATTTACACATAGAAATAAATAGTTCTATGGGTTCCATCATAATAATATAATAATGACATAAGACAATTATTGAAACAGTATATAGTATAATAATTATACCTTATAATATTAGGACAAATCACATGTATGCATGGCAAAGTATAGTATATAATGTTTAACCATTACAATTATGACACTAAGTAAAAATAGATAATTATAAGACACTTTATTAATTATTGTTTTGTGTTTTGTTTTTGTAGTGAATTTATTGAATCTTTTGTTGTAGACCAAAATAAATAATAGACATAATATATTTATCTTCTAAATCAATTAATAATAGTTTTGTTATAGTAAAGTTATCCAAGCCAAAATGCATTAGACAGTGATATATTTCATTGTATTACTAATAATAATTTACTGAGTGAAGTTATTAAGGATAGTGTTGTAAGCTTGAATGTTCTGTTGGCTGACGGCTGTAATGGCTTCTTGTAGTCGTCTTGCCTGGTCAGCAGTGCATTGGAAACATCCCTTAATTCCCTGTCGGACTATTTCAGGAAGATGTCCTGTTAAAACATAAAGAACACTTATTAATATTTATTGTTCATTAGGGTCACATTGGACATTTATTAGTATTAGTATTAGTATTAGTATTAGTATTAGTATAGTTTTCTTTCATTATTGTGATATATTGCATTTATTATTATTATTATTATTATTATTATTATTATTATTATTATTATTATTATTATTATTATTATTATTATTATTGTATAATATTATCATTATCATTATTACTATTATTATTATTATTATCATTATTAATATTAATATTATTATTGTTATTATTATTATTATTATTATTATTATTATTATTATTATTGTTGTGATATCTTTCTATTTATTCATAATACTGTTCTAAATCTTAAGAATAACATTTCAATACTCATTGCATTTTTCATTTAGCTTAGAAAATAAATCCATTTTATCATATAATTATTATATCATTAGAAGTAGCTACCCTGAAAATATTTAGGCTTTTATATAATTATGAACCAAGAATAGTGAATGTAGTATATTCTCACTATATCAATACAGTTCCATGAATTATGTGTGAGAAGATACAAAATTATATATGTCCATAATTATATGTACAGCCACAATTAAATATCCACCGACACTTTCCTTCTATCGTAGTAAATATCTTGGTAATAAAGAACAACACGTGTATTATTTTGCAGCACCTCATAATAATATTATTATTATCAATTATAATAATAATAACTTTCTATCGTAGTAAATATCTTAGTAATAAAGAACAACACGTGTATTGTTTTGCAGCACCTCATAATAATAATAATAATTGAGTGGGTTGAGTTGACATAAGATGTTGTATGATTATATTTTGATATGATAATGATTTATTTGCACGATGGAAGGAAAGTGTGAATGTATATTTGATTGTGGTTCTATAATACATATATATCTATAAATATACAAGTGTATTTGTACCATATATACTTACTCAAGGTCTCTGCTAGAATGGGGTTAGAAGAACAACTTGCACTGTTCCTGTTACTAATGTGAGAACAAACCACCAGTCTAGGTATGAAGTCACTCTCTTCCAGTAAAACTTTAACTTGTTGATCACTGAGTTGTCTGAGACTAGTTGCTCCCCCAACGACCGATTCGATGCTAGTGGTCTGAGCCAGAGTCATTTCCAGAGTCACGGCCACCATCACCACCACAGTAAGTACCACAGCGCGAACCCTGCAACACAAACACACACATACACACGTTAATCAATGGGTTGTGGAATAGATAGAAACACACACATACACACGTTAATCAATGGGTTGTGGAATAGATAGAAACACACACATACACACGTTAATCAATGGGTTGTGGAATAGATAGAAACACACACATACACACGTTAATCAATGGGTTGTGGAATAGATAGAAACACACACATACACACGTTAATCAATGGGTTGTGGAATAGATAGAAACACACACATACACACGTTAATCAATGGGTTGTGCAACAGTCAGCAACACACACACACATACACACGTTAATCAATGGGTTGTGCAACAGTCAGCAACACACACACACACACACACACACACACACACACACACACACCTTTATCAATGGGTTGTGCAATAAATAGAAACACACACACATGTTTATCAATGAGTTGTGGAACAGACACAAACACACATACACACCTATATTAATGGGTTGTGGAATAGATAGAAACATACACACCTTTATCAATGAGTTGTGGAACAGACACAAACACACACACGTTCATCAAAATGTTGTAAATCAGACACAAACACACACACACACGTTTATAAATTAATAATGAAGGATGATGTAGGGAGAATAAACATTACCTATATATACCCATAGACAAAGTAACACTGAAGACAAAACATTATAGAACCAAATTAATGTAAAGATTTAACACTGAAGACAAAACTATATAGAACCAAATTAATGTAAAGATTTAACACTGAAGACAAAACATTATAGAACCAAATTAATGTAAAGATTTAACACTGAAGACAAAACATTATAGAACCAAATTAATGTAAAGATTTAACACTGAAGACAAAACATTATAGAACCAAATTAATGTAAAGATTTAACACTGAAGACAAAACTATATTGAATCAAATTAATGTAAAGATTTAACACTGAAGACAAAACTATATAGAACCAAATTAATGTAATGATTTAACACTGAAGACAAAACTATATAGAACCAAATTAATGTAATGATTTAACACTGAAGACAAAACTATATAGAACCAAATTAATGTAAAGATTTAACACTGAAGACAAAACTATATAGAACCAAATTAATGTAAAGATTTAACACTGAAGACAAAACTATATAGAACCAAATTAATGTAAAGATTTAACACTGAAGACAAAACTATATAGAACCAAATTAATGTAATAATTTAACACTGAAGACAAAACTATATAGAACCAAATTAATGTAATAATTTAACACTGAAGACAAAACTATATAGAACCAAATTAATGTAATGATTTAACACTGAAGACAAAACTATATTGAACCAAATTAATGTAAAGATTTGATACTGAAGACAAAACTATATAGAACCAAATTAATGTAATGATTTAACACTGAAGACAAAACTATATTGAACCAAATTAATGTAAAGATTTGATACTGAAGACAAAACTATATAGAACCAAATTAATGTAATGATTTAACACTGAAGACAAAACTATATAGAACCAAATTAATGTAAAGATTTAACACTGAAGACAAAATAATATACAGTTGCTACTTGACTTCTCCCTCAATACAACATATACTCACATTGTGTTGTTGTTGTTGTTGTTGTTGTTGTTGTTGTATTGTGAGCTCCGTGGAGTGTTGTATCATGGTATCAGTTCACAGCATTATATATACCCTACGTAAACAGGGATACCCATGGGTTGCCAACGACCACTTTATTCCACAGTGACATATAGTTGCCACATGTACTCCATTCCACTAAATCATTATTATCATTGTTTTTATTATTGAGTAAAGGAGAGCAAGGTACCATTTATTAACATCATTCATATAGCATTATTTTATAACTACTCATAATTATATCAAAGTTTTAATAATAATAATAATAATAATAATAATAATAATAATAATAATAATAATAATAATAATAATAATAATAAAGAGTAGTATGGAGTAATTTGTTTTATCGTATAGTTTGAAGGAATCATTAACCCTTTCTTAATTATTCTCAAAGTGGTAATTGAGGTGAAAATAAAATAATATAATACCATAATAAGAGACAAAGATTCATTAACCTATACAACTTATGGTAATTATGTTTCAGTGTCAATTTGGCTCAGCAGAGGAATTTTTTCTTTCCTCTTCTTTTGATTTTGGCTTTCACTCCGTTACTCTCACTCCGTTACTCTCACTCCGTTACTGTCACTCCCTTCCACCTCGTCCACTTTCCTTCCTCACTCCTCCTCCTCATCTCTCCCTCACTCCCTCTCTCACTCCCAATCCCCACTCACTCCTCTTCCACTTTCCTACCTCACTCCTCCATCCCTTCCTTACTCTCTCTCATTCCTTCTCCTCATCTCTCCATCCCTTCCTTTCTCTCTCTCCTTCCTTCTCATCTCTTCATCCCTTCCTTTCTCTCTCTCATTCCTTCTTCTCATCTCTCCATCCCTTCCTTTCTCTCTCTCATTCCTTCTCCTCATCACTTCATCCCTTCCTTTCTCTCTCTCTCATTCCTTCTCCTCATCTCTCCATCCCTTCCTTTCTCTCATTCCTTCTCCTCATCTCTTCGGCTCCAGATTTCAGTTCTTCTTCTTTTCTTCTATTTCTTCTGCTGTTCCTCTTTTCCTTCTATTTCAATCTATCACTATTCTTCAACTGTTCTTTTATTACAATCTTCAATTATCTATCTAGTTTTATTTTTCTACTGTCTCTGTTTTCATTCTCTTTCATTTCTTCTACTGTCCCCCTTTTCCTTTATTCATTTTTTTTCCTACTGTCCTTCCTTTCTTTCTATTTCAATTCGGCAAAAATCCTTCCTTTTCTTTTCTTCCATTTATTTTACTGTCCCTCTTTTCCTTCTATTTTTATTCTTCAACTGTTCTTCCTTTCCTTTATTCCAATTCTTTCCTTTCCTTCTATTCCTTTCGTTCTTAAGAAACAGGAACAGACACAAACACGAATAAGAATGAAGGAAAGGAGGGACAGATAAAGAGAGGAAAAGGAGCGTCTCGGATCTGAAGGGGCGCTCAAACCCTGACAAACAGAGAGGCAAGGAAGAAGAATAATAAGAAGAAGGATATTAAGATTTTTTGTTTTATTTTCACCTCAATTACCACTTTGATGTTAATTATGAAAGAGTTCGTGTTTTTTTTTTTTTTTATGCCTGGGAATATTTTTGAAAGGTTAAGAGGGTAATTCATTTTTGCTACATTGGAGTGCCTTGATTCCTCCAAAGTATGCCAGGAAACAGGACCAGCAGATGAACAAAAATAATGGAGTTCTGTTGCTTGGAATAGTTTGGAGGAATAATTTTTTGCTCCATGCAGATTTACCAACACACATCAGACAAATAAATAATTCAATTGTTTATGGATTTGTTCATGTTTTTTGTTATTTTGTTTTTATATATGACACGTGACAATAACAAATCTTTTGACAATGACACGTATAGAATGATTATTGTTAACAGATAAACTATACATTATTACACTAAGTCATATTCATTCTTTATTAGCATTCGTTCTCTGATGATACGAATGTTAAAATAATGTTGATATTTGTACACATGGCTGTACTGTAAATGTGTGTGTGTGTGAAAGTGTATGTGTGTGTGTGTGTGTGTGTGTGAGTGAGTGTGAGTGTATGTGAGTGAGTGTGTGTGTGTGTGAGTGAATGTGAGTGAATGTGTGTGTATGAGTGTATTGTATGTGAATGAGTGTGTGTATTGTATGTGAGTGTGTATGTGTGTGTGGTGGGAGAGAACAGCAGATGACATAACAGCTTTCATGGTCAGTGATGAATAACTCAATGACACTTTGTTTTTATTTATTTACACACTTAAGATATTTTTTTTTTTACTTTACTTACTCACAGCACAAGACATATTTTGATCTTACGTGCTTACTTACTTACTTACTTACTTACTTACTTACTTACTTACTTACTTACTTACTTACTTACTTACTTACTTACTTACTTACTTACTTACTCACTTATTCACTTGATGATATATTTAGTGGCTTCTGATTTCTCCTGACTAAGCCACACAAACAAGTTCTTTCTATATAGATGTGTGTGTGTGTGTGAGTGTGAGTGAGTGAGTTAGTGTGTGTGTGAGTGTGTGTATGTGTGAGTGAGTGAGTGTGTGTGTGTGTGTTTCGTGGCAATATTTGAAGAACTCATTAATTTAGCTCAAAGTTTATTTCTGGCAACTTCATCACAGGGTCCTTCATACTGTACAATCACGAACACTAATAAGTATCCAGGTGTGCTTACTTCGAATACCTAACTAAAGACAAAACAATAGGTAAATAAATGCACAATAATAACATCTCCATTGAAATTGCTTCGTATGGTCAACTCTTCAACCAAAGCTGTATACTTATAAGTGCTCTTGACTGTACAACAACTCTTACTCACTTACTCTTACTTACTCTTACTTACTTCCAACACAAGACATACCTTACTCTTATTATTCTTATATTACTTGGGTTTCACATAGAGTTGTTTCCATGCAGACGTAACACAAACCAACTTAATATTGTAAAACCTTTTATTGCATCACAAGACAATCAATCACACACACCAACTTCACATAATACGTAACTCTCAAACAGGAGTGATAAACAAACATATTCTTGCTCTCACTCCTCATAAATAACATAACAACAATACCATTTGTAATAATATGATTAGTTGGTTGGTTGGTTGGGTTCTCTGACATCTTTGACGACTTAATTAAAGGTGAGATTCTTTTGTTTGTGAATTAGAGGACTTCCAATTCCTTCAAAGTGTACCAGGAAACATGACCAGATTAGTAAATATAATAGTGGCCTGTTGTTGCTTGGAATAGTTTGGAGGAATGGGAGACCTTCTAATTCACCAACAAAATAACCTCCACTTGAGATAACATCAGGAAATATAAGTATAAGCTACAATAGTTAACAAGCGACCCCCTCCTCACCCATCAGACTACAGTACTCAGATCAATACAGTTCTGAGTGTTGGAGAGACACACACATATAGGTAGGTATCTGAATGTACAGTCATGAATATAGTTATGGCCTAGTTATGGAGGAATCAGTAGCCTTCCAATTTACCAAAAGAGAATATCCACTTTTAAGAGACATTTTACCCCATAACCATAAATAAGAGAATAATCCCATTGTTTCTTGACTTGTATATACAGCAGACGTGGCTTCATATTCTGTCTTTTTTTCTTTTTAAACGTTCCTCGACAACACAGCAGCAATCCTGAATAATATTATAATCTCGGTCAAAGCTGTGTGTATGTGTGTGCATGTGTGTATGTGTATGGTACTTGTTTGAATGGTCGGGGTGTATATTCGTGAACTTTATACAGATATATGCTAGCGCTTGATATGGTTAGGTTAGGTTAGGCCTAGTTTAGGTTAGGTTAGATTAGGTTAGGACAGGTTAGGTTAGGTCCAGTTTAGGTTAGGTTAGATTAGGTTAGGTTAGGTTAGGTTAGGTCCAGTTTAGGTTAGGCTAGGTTAGGACAGGCTTGGATATGATTCTGCTGATGGGTAAAATGAACACGTAGCCGACCAGACAGACTTGTTGGTGAAAATGTGGTCCGGGTGACAGTCGAAGGTTTGTGGGTGATGTAATGTTTTAGTGGATGAGTTGGTTGGTTGGTTGGTTGGTTGGTTGTCCTCTTTCATTCCACATCGTTGGTCAGCTCTGTCAAATGATCTGTAACAAAATACATCATAATATTATACTTTACTCATTAATTCACAATGTTTTGTAATCACATCATAATATAAGACATAAAATATTTATCATTAATTCATAATGTTTTGTAATCACATCATAATATAAGTCGTAAATTCACAATGTTTCTATTAAATT
>JAWZYT010002659.1:190000-231077 GCA_034508575.1 Petrolisthes manimaculis
TTGTTTCACTAAGACAGGTGAAAGCTGAAAAACAACAGTGGTCTGTTGTTAGGTGCATGATTTCTCTTCCTTCCTTCTCCTCCTTCTTCTCCTCCTTGTAATCTGTGCATGACTCTCACAACCT
This sequence comes from Petrolisthes manimaculis, assembly GCA_034508575.1. Classification (NCBI taxonomy): domain Eukaryota; kingdom Metazoa; phylum Arthropoda; class Malacostraca; order Decapoda; family Porcellanidae; genus Petrolisthes; species Petrolisthes manimaculis. Next base: position 190,125 of record JAWZYT010002659.1, read on the forward strand.
TCCTTCTTAAATTATATACAATTACCAACATTCCCTTCTTCTCTCCCCATGCAATCTCTTTCTCCCTTCGTGTTCTTCCCCCTTTCTGTTCTCTTCCTTCCCTCGTGTTCTTCCCTCATGTGTTATTTTCTCTCCCTGTTCGTCTCTCCCCATGTTCTTCTCTTCCTGTTCTTCTATCCCCGCGTTGTTCTCTCCCTGTGTTCTCTTCTCTCCCTCGTGTTCTCCCTGTAAACATATATACCTGCCTTAATTCCCTCCTACTCTCCCTCCCCTGTGCATGTTATCTTTCGTTTCCTCTCTGCAATTTACTCCTCTTCCACTTCCCTCCCCTCGTGTGTGTGTGTGTGTGTGTGTGTGTGTCTCATGTTTTATTTATCTTTTTAGCTTGCTTCCTTCATTTCCTTACTAATATATTATTCCTCGCTTGTTCTTTAGTCATTGTCTTTCCTGCTGATGTTTATTTAATGACAAAACAAATCCCACATTCGTCTTTTCAACTACTAATTTGCATATAACAATCTTAATCAAAATGTATCTTTTCTTGTGTTGAACGATATTTTAGCAGGCATTTTTTTTGAGCAGATTTCCCCTCGCTTCTTCAAATTGCTTTATAATTATACACTATACATACCAATATTAATTTAAAAAAAGACATACCTTGCTTATGTTGGACGAATTGATAGCAGGCAGTCTTGGTCTTGCCCTCCACACTCATACAATTCAGAACCTCTCTCAGTAAGTTGGGATTCTTGAGTAGTTCCCTCTCGACTGTCACGTCCAGGTGTTTGTCCACGGCGGCTCCTGAACCAATATTTGAGAGACTCCTGGCTGACGTGACCTTCAGCATCGTCACCATCAGTACCACCAACACCAACACACGTCCTTCCCTGTATATACACACACATATAGACTTAGACTTACTTATTAAGGGTTGATTCCACAGTGGTTGGTATTGGTTTGTAAGCACACAATCGAAGGAATCTTAGGCGTGTAAATGTCTTATGGGTGAATTATTTAATGAATTTGGTGAGTAAACTAAGCAGTGATCATTATTATTATTATTATTATTATTCTCTTCCTTCCCTCTTATGACTTATTATTATTATTATTATTATTATTATTATTATTATTATTATTATTATTATTATTATTATTAAATGACTTATGGGTGAATTATTTAATTAATTTAGTGAATAAACTATACAGTGATCATCATTATCTAACTGTTTTAATAGATTTTGTGAATGTGGATACTATAAGCTTTTGGAAAATTATGAAGCCTTACAAGTGTGGTTGGTTGGGAAGCTAACAAACCAATACCACTGTGGAATCAACCCTTAGATGACTGGTTAAGGTCAGAGTATACTTTTGGTACATTGGAGTGCCTTGATTCCTCCAAAGTATGCCAGAAAACAGGCCCAAGTTAACAAAAATAATGGTGTTCTGTTGCTTAGAATAGTTTGGAGGATTCAGTTGCTCCAGATTTACCAACAACTACTGATTCTTACAAACTTTACCAAAACACAGACTACCTCAATATTCAATTAGATGATATATAACACTATTGACAAATTAAACACATATAGTAAAGGTGTGTGTGTGTGTATGTGTGAGTGTGTGTGTGTGTATGTATGTGTGTGTGTGAGTGTGTGTGTGTATGTGTGTGTGTGTATGTGTGTGTGTAAGTGTGTGTGTGTGTGTGTGTGTGTTTGTAGGAATCATTAACCCTCCAATTTGATGCCCAGAAGAGATTATTTCCATTAAAATTAAGGGGTTTCATGTAGGGGAGTGGGTGTGGGGATGAGTGGGGCAGGAGAGTGGGAGTGTGTGGGTGGGAAGTGAGTATGTGTATGTGTGTGTGTGTGAGGGGGAGTGAGTTAGGAGAGTGGGGTGAGGTAGGGTATAGAGGTCAGTTTTTCACACTTACAATCACCTTCACATTTATAGTACAATTTTCACCCTTATCTATAATCAATTCATCACCCATCATCATTCTCACACTTATACACTCACACCCACGTTCACACACTCACTATCACTCACATTCACACACTCACTTTCACACTAACATGACAATCACTCACACTCAAACCTAAAGATCCAGTTACTTACATTGTGTTATTTTGGGGAGTGAGTTAATGAAGTTAGTTTTTTTTTCAGATGCACTACAGTACAGTATTATTATAGTTATGCAAATGTATGCCTTAATTAAGACTCGATAGAGATCATTAATGAATTAAAAGTTGATTTGTTCAATTGAAAGTTTGTCTGGATGGATGAATGGATGTATTGTTGAGACACGTGACTTCCTTCCTGACACGTACGGGAAGGACTGCAATAATAACGAGAGAGCTGATGTCGCCAGTGTATATATACTCCTTCCGCAACGCTCGTGTACTCAGTTGCCATTGTAAATTCCGCGTTTTCATCGGCCCATTATCCTCGGCTTCCTCACGGTACTTGTCTCGTTCCAGCCTAGTCTTGTCGCACCGTGAAACGTTTGTATGATGACTCTGGTGTCGTACGTATGATGTCATTACCGATACGTTCATGATACATATTATAAGACATTCATTATTTTCTCACAAAGATGCAATATCCTATAGAGATGTGTGTAAGGTATAGGTCGGGCAGTGGAGGTAAGAAGGTAAAGGTGTTTGGCTAGGAGGATCAGGAAGTGTGTCTATGTGTGTGTGTGTGTGTGTGTGCCCTTGTCGTCCCCCACACTCCACTTCACTTCACTCTCCTCACTTCCTCCTCTCTAATAAGCTTATATTTTTTTCCGCTACATACAACAACAACAACAACAAAAAGAAGAAGGGGTGGAGAAGGAGGATTATTATTTTGTAGGAAGGAGAAGTACAAAGGACAGAAAGAATTTAACAGAGAGAAACGATGTTGTTAATTATTTTTTTCTTCGTCTATTTTTAGGAAGGAAAGTAGAAAGTACCATAGTGTAAGGTGTATAGGGAAGTAACTTGTGGAAAACAGATGCTGTGTTGTACAAGGTAGAGGAAGGAACAAAGATATATACCTGTATGATCCTACTTACGTCGCTATGTATGTGTGTATATAGTTCTTCACCAGTTCACAAGCACACTTAGAATAGGGCTGGGGAAGGAAACACTTCTTCTTAGTAGGTAGGTAGGTTCTTATTGGACTAATAGTACAGCAGAGGGGTTACGTGTTTACAAGTTACCAGATACGGTACCCTTGTATATACATAATATGTTATGGCCTTATATATGTAGTATGTGTTAATCAAGTATGTTCATAGGTATGCAGATTCCTATACCTACAATACCAGTTATAAAGAATATATAGAGTCAGGGAAATGGTGGAAAGAATGAGTACTATAATATCATGACAACTTGCAAGAGAGAGAGAGAGAGAGAGAGAGAGAGAGAGCGATGGGAGAGGGCAAGGTTAGTGTTGAGTGTGGTGAGTTGGAGGGAGGGAGAAGACGAGGTTATGGAAACTTTCCCATACCACTGATTGAATTGAACATTATTCATACTGAGTAAATAATGTTCACCCATTGAGGAATAACAAACCAACCAACTTTCTGGAGAGATTGTGTAACTGTATTGGTTGGTCGAGACAAACATAATATTATAGAAAAGTATATTATAAAAAAAAAAAAAATTGTCTGAATAAGGGGATTTTTTTTTTTTTTTTTTTTTTTGGGGGGGGGGGTTGGTTGGTAAATTGGATGGCAAATGATTCCTACAAACTATGCCAGGAAACAGATGCCCTCAATGGTACTGATATTAGGGGATCAGAGGCTGTTTCGTTGGATAGTTTGGAGGAATCAGCAGAGACCTACCAATTCACCAAAAAGATAATCTCCACTTAAGAACCAACATGATTTAGTATTAATAAAGCACAGATTAATGAAGCAAAAATATACTGAGGTAAAAATGTTTATATAAATTCAGTTGATACATTATAAATTAGCCAATGAAAATAGGATTTGTTGGAGAGCTACTGATTCCTCCAAGATAGATAGGCCATGCAGGAAACAAATTGAGTCTCTATAAACAAATATGGTTCTGTTTTATTTGTATAGTTTGGAGGAATCAGTAGCCTTCCTAGTCACCCATGCACAACATCCCATCCCTTCGTAAAAACCACAAAACTCCTTCTCTCTACAGTATGTGTCCATGACTGGGTTAGAAATTCTGTGTTGTTGCTGCATGGCCTTAAACATAATAATAATAATAATAATAATAATAATAATAATAATAATAAAAATAATACTACTGTCTTCACTGCCTCATCTTGCCTTCACATCAACAATTTCAACATAGTCCTATAATTTCTCTCTCTCTCTCTCTCTCTCTCTCTCTCTCTCTCTCTCTCTCTCTCTCTCTCTCTCTCTCTCTCTCTCTCTCTCTCTCTCTCTCTCTCTCTCTCTCTCTCACTGTGTGTGTGTGTGTGTGTGTGTGTGAGTGTGTGTGTTCCCTGAAGATAGCTACAGATAGCTCCATCCTCCAGGGAGGTACTGCCTGCGGTAATGTGGGCAGTAAAAGGATTTGGGCTCCCCTTCGGAACGAGCCACTCACTTTCATCTTTTTCTTTTATTTCCTTGGTGCGTGTTTCCCATCTTTCTTTCGTCTTGGTGCTACAGGGTCTGCCAGGCCTCGAGTGATCTTCTCTCTTCTTCTACATCTTAATAATTATTAGAAATGAGGTGAGACGAGGAGAGATAATAATGAGTAATGGTTGAAGTGAACCGAGGCAAAGTAATATGATTTAAAGGAATGTATAGTGAGATGAGATAGCAACTGTGAGACAATAATAATAATGAGGTACAATGTAAGGTCTTCAACTCTCTCTATCTCTATCTCTCTCTCTCTCTCTCTCGATCATCCTCCCGTGTCCAAGGTTAAGGTCAGTACACACATACACACGTGGAGAGAGAGAGAGAGAGATTTGTCGTTTGGTGAAGTGGATTCAATAAAAAGGAGAAAAACAGATAAATTAGGAAGATGGATTAACCAAGAAGGGAGAGAGAGTGTGTGTGTGTGTGTGTGTATGTTTTTTGAAGGGGAAGCAATTTCAAGCAAACACAGGAACAGAACCCACCACACCAGGAACTGCAGAAGTCGTCCCAAGGCAATTCCTGTTTACCTCACACACCCCACATTATCCCTGATCATCCACACAGCCAATAAACAAAGTAATCGCTACCTACCCTATAATTAAGTCAGTTTATTTAAACAAACAACCACTTTCGAATGTCTAGGTGTTTTAATGCTTAGACTGAGAGTTAAGATATTTGATAAGTTTACTTATTTATTCATTTTTGTCGTAAAGAGCAATATTAAAATGTGCAATTTCCTGTTTTAAATGGAAAAAAATGTAGACAGAAAAAAATCCTCTCCATAAATAAAACTAAATTAGATAAAAGAATTATTACACAACCAAAACGAAAACGAGGTTTAGTTGGTGCCGTTGTGAAGACAAAATGGTTACCAAATGACAACAAAAAACACTTTTTCTGTTGTAAGTGTTGCCAAATATGAAAAATATTCCCTAGACATGGGTAATTAGATATTTCTGTGTGTGGGTAAATAGAGATGACAATGGAAAGATTATATAAAGTTTGTTCAGGAGTAAATAGGAAAATTTTTACCAGACGAAATATCAAGAGGAAGGTGGTAAATGTGCGACTATTACAAGAGTAAACAGAGAATTTGTGAGCTAAAAAGAGAAATTCTGATGTTAAAGCTGGGGAAATTTCGTCAATCCAATCTGGCAACACTGGTAACATGTAAATAACGCAATGATGGCCCGAGCAGTGTGTTGTGTTTCAAGGGGATGCCATTTACTAAGAAACTATGCCAGTTTTCCATTACAAGGTCGAAGTTACAGAATGGCTTATCAAGTCCAAAAGAAGCCAATGAGGAGATGTTTAATGACAACTCAAGGTATATAAAAGTTATTTATAGACAACGAACTTATATTACGTTAAAAAAAAGTTTTGTTTCAGCTTCGAATATGCTTATGCAAGATTCCTATTATTATGCTTAGGACTCCAACAGCTTTATAAACACCCTCAATCATTCATGATATATTGTTATTAAAATAGGCATTGGTGGTGGAGTGTTATTGTTGAATTAGAGTGGGTTACATTTAATAAAGGTTACGTTACTTTCCTGGTAATGTTTGGAAAAGTATTAAGTACACACCAGCCTGACATTACCTAACTTTAGACCATAGCAGACTACTGGGCCCAAACCTGGGCAAACTACCGTGACCTAACCTGGGCAAACTACTGGGACCTAACTATGGTAAAGTACCGGGATCTGACCAGGGGAAACTACCTGGACCTAGCCAGATGTGGCAACACTGCTACAAAATGGAAATATGCTAGATAAATATAGAACTCCCCTATAGACAGTTACAGTATAGTTAATCTGGTAAATTTACGGAAGTACTGAGTTCACTAACATATATTGTATATTTTAGTATCATTACCCACTATTTTGGCCATTCTAAGACACTTTCATCTATAGTGTTTCTCTTGGAAATTAGTCTAACCTAATCTAACCTAGACCACAGCAGACTACCGGGTCTTAACCTGGGCAAACTACTAGGATATAATCGGTGTAAACTATCATAACGTGACTGGGGCAAATTCCCGGGACCTAGCCAGATGTGGTAACACTGCACAACCCTAGCCAAGAACACAGTACTGTACTTCTGTAATAATACCGTTAATTTCAATGCAAATACTCTTTTTGCTGACTACATATTTGTCTGATGTTATGAGGTTATATTATTAAGGGAGTCTTATATTTTTGGTACATACATTGGAGGGCTATCGATTCATTCTTAATATACCATGAAACAGGGCCAGATTAACAGAAGATAATGGTGTCCTGTTGCTTGGAATAGTTTGGAGGAATCAGTTGCTCCAAATTTGCTACCAACACTACCATAGCTCCTTAAATTATTCATTGTTTTTTTACTCCCTCCAGGCCTTCGACATGGTGACTATGAGTGGCAGGATCCAAAAACAGAGGAGGAAGTGTATGTTGAATCAGTATCGTCACTGTCTGCTTTGTTCAATTTTATAATTTGCATTTTGATTTATGTTAAGGTGGTAATTCGTTTTTGGTACATTGGAGTGCCTTGATTCCTCCAAAATATGCTAGGAAACAGGACCAGAAGAGCAAAAATAATGGTGTTCTATTACTTGAAATAGTTTGGAGGATTCAATTGCTCCAGAATTACCAATACAAAACTTCCCCCTTAATATATGAATGGCTTTTAGACCTAATTTTAGATGTGTGGAAGGTGTACTTATATTTAATGTGAATACAGTACTAAGTATATTATGGTGAAGCAGTAAATTGAGATTTTTCCTGTGTCAGTGATATGTACTGTAATATAATGTACTATACAGTATATGTTATTATTAACCAGTAAAGGAATCATAAAAATATATCTTGTTAAAAATATTTATCTTTTCTAGGGTTAACATAACATTTATAGATCGGAGTGGTCAGAAGGTGCCAGTCCAAGGGAAGATTGGGGATAATGTCCTGTACCTTGCTCACCGGTACGGAATAGAACTGGAAGGTACGTGGAAATACTATGAAATATCTTGTTCTGTATACCCATGAGTTTAGTTTTCTTTTACCTTATATCATATTAATTATGTCACCCCTTATATCATTGTTAATTGTACAGTACATTTTAAGTTTAATATTTATCCTCCATCCATTCCAATGTAGGAAATATTGCCATACATCTACTGTGTATTACTAAAATATCTGGTCATGTTTATTGGTAGGGTTGATGGGAGATAGCTCTGATTTATCTGTTTCTTATCACAGTATGTATATATGTACAATAATAATTGACATAGATTTTAATGTTAATAATGTATTGCATTTGTATATGTAATATGATTTACCAATTTCTTATATTCATGATTAAATATAATATAGAAGGATAAAATTAATATTGAAATGTACTCATGTATTGTATGTGTGAAACAGGAGCATGTGAGGCTTCCCTGGCCTGCAGTACTTGTCATGTGTATGTTGATCAAGAGTACTATGACTTCCTGCAAGAACCACTTGAGGAGGAGGAGGACATGCTAGACCTTGCAGTTTTCCTTAAGGACAACTCTAGACTTGGTAATATTGCTATGAGATCACACCTGATATTGTTACACATTGTCTAAAGAATTAGGCTACTGTACACTCATGGGAAGAGTGGTAGATTAATTTTGGAAATGTACTTTAAAACTTGCTTCTGTTGTGTTTACAGCCATGGTGAGGAAAGTAGCTTGTGTAATTATTGAAAGCTCATACCTTATAATTATCATCAATGATCATTACTTCTTTCTTGAGAGAAAGTTATTGTTAAATATGGGATGCATCAGTTAAACAAATACTACTGTATACAGTAATGTAATTATAATTGGCCTACATCAAGTTCCATGTATGTTTGGGATATAGCAACAGTAAATGAAATAATTTCATTATGTTCCATGATTCAACACCTTGATTTTCTTGTTCAGAGTATATGATGCTGTAAGCAGCCCCCCAGATTGCACTAGTAAAGTTTTTATATGGATCATGTAGTTACAGATAGGATAACAGATAATATTTTCTGACACTTTACCTTCATTACAATACTTTTCTTTCAGGTTGTCAGATAATCCTAACAAAGGAACTGAATGGGATGACCCTCACTCTACCACAGGCTACTCGTAACTTCTATGTTGATGGCCATGTTCCCAAGCCTCACTAGGTGGTACAGAGGGGAAAGAAGCATACCAATACTGACCTTAATATATGTACAGCTCAGTACTGAACATCCAAACCTCAAGGGATAAAATGAAATCATGTTACTGATAATGAGGATTGTGGTAAAGTGCATTAGAATATCAGAATTATATTATTCAAAAGCAGTACAAGCTAAGGAGAAAAAAGTTGTTTAATGGTATATAACTCTGTCATACTCAAATTTTTTGTGGGAAACCAGAAATTTCCCATTTCTTCAGATTACAATACTTATTACAGTAATGCTTTCTAGTTATTTGTTCATCCCTTCAGTTACCAAGCATTAGAATATTATTTTAAACTATCACTACACAGGTCATGACATCCTGTAGTGTTTCCTATATACAGTTGGCGGCAAATCTCCTGTTGCCACATCTTCCAAGTCATGAAGTAAGCATGGAAATATAAGCTTCATGGGCTCGTAAACTGAAAAAACAGAGATGTATATTAATTTACCCTCTGGATATTGTATTTCTGTATAGTGAATGTGTTTATTCGAGGATTAACCTTTATGTAATCTTTTAATAAGTGCTGAATGTGGCAACACAACTTTTGCCGCCAACTGTAATGTGTCTACGTCCATTACAAAAATTAATAACCTTATGGTGGCACAATAGAATAGAATATCCAAGATCTTTGTAATAATACTCATAACATCAGACTTAAATACTCTACTTCTCAATTTCTTGGGTTATGACATAATTTTCTTAAAAGTTGTCTAGATCTGCAATACAGTACTGCATTACACTGTGAATATTTTTCTGTTTTGTATTGTGAATAATGAAAATGTAATTAATTTTAGATGTAAATACAATACAATCATGTTAAGCCTCTCTGAAACCATAAAGCTTTTGGAAATGAAGTTTTAGTATATACCGGTATCTTCATTATTATCAGCTTATATTTATATTCCTCGTACTACAGTACTGTACAGTATATGGATTGATGCCTTGTAAGCCCTTCCCCCTTGCTTCATACATCTGGTGTTTTCATATTTTAGTTTATTTTCATTGTTACATTATTTCAGAGGCTTATGATGTTACATAGTTACTGTATTCAGTAGTCTATATGAAGAGTTGTAAATACTGTACTGTTTAAGACTTTGTCTACCTAACATATATACAAATGTATATTACTGTTATATATTAGTATATTACACATTTTGTGGAAGTGTAAGAACAATTTTCTATTTCAAATAATGATATGTAAATAAAATCAATGACACAGTTATGGTTTCTCTTACAGATAATGCTCTTGAAATGTGATTTAATGTGACCTAAAGAAGTACTGTAGATTATGGGAGCTTATTTCAGACAGTGTAACTGCATACTGTACATACATCTTGTGTGTGAATCCCCTTGTGATGGAAGAAGGTAAAACAGTTATTTAACATGTTCATTAAGGACCCTGTGATCGTATATAAAAATTGGAGGCATCTGATTCCTCCTGACCAAGCCACAAAACAAGCTCCTTCCATGTAGGTGGGGTTTTGTGGCAATACTGAAGGACTCTAACCTCCAATTTTCTGACTACATGACAAGGGTCCCTTAAACTCAGAGACACTCTACTTTTTCCATACTGGTCCTCGTGCCAGAAAATCCTTCTGGGCTTCATGGTAGTATATTCAAACAGTTATGGAAATGAACACTAATAGCAGCTATTTACTGGGCAGAAGCTATATCTGCACCATACTCATAATTATAACAAATAAGCTTTAATTTAATTATCCAACCTTAGGTTTCAAGTCCAATAAATTAATTGCTTGGTCACTTCCTCTCTTTGAAGACTTAAAAGTCATGATGAAAGACATTTTGAGAACTATTGTAAACAAAAAGCAGGTACATTGTCAGTATGTACAATAATATAGATTTTCTAGACAAGAAAAAATGTACTGTAAGCCATACTGGAGTACAGCAGTACTGTATAGCATACATCATATTGATATATTTATTGTGTACTGTATTCATAATTATGATACTTAGTGGTAATAATACTGTTTTGTATTGCACTTACAGGTTGTGAAATGCGATAAAAAACTGTATGCAAGCTAGGAAATATTTGATGAATCATAGAAGGTGTGAAAGATTTAGATTTTATAGTATCTCTCTACAAATACACAATCAATAACCTTTGCTGGCAATGAATATATATATACAGTAGTTATAAAAACTTAAAAGGCAGTTTAAACTATACAGTACTGTACTTCCTTTTTCAGACATTGGACATTGACAGTAGAATAATGAATGAATGCTATGGATATTCTCATTTTTTATATGAATTTGGTTATTGTTGTTATGTTCCATCATAATTTTTCACTTTACATACTTTTGTTTTGCAATGATCACTTTTTGTGTACAGTTTTTTTTTTATGGTGTGTTGATATTTTCCATTATTTTGCAAATTTTTCCAGTACTTGTATTCTATTTCTACACTGATTTATTTGTATTCTGTTATATTTACTGTGAGTACAAATGAGTAGTATTGCTCGTAATTTAGAATGCCATCCAAGATACTGATTTTGGATAACTGTATGCCTTTCAATCTGTAATGATGTTAAAGTCAGTGGTCAAAGCCACCTGTAGTTCACTCTCATTCTTAAAAATAAACTTGCCAATAAGGCTGACAAATCAGGCCAAACAGGTTACATGTATTCCAGCCATCAAGAGGGCCTAGCCAACATGGGCTGCATTGGCTAATTATTATTATTATTTTGAGAAAGATGTTCATTATCTTCTCAACTTAAGTGAAACATACTGTAAGCCCTATAAATTAACTAATTGTAAAATGAAATAACTGCAAGATTATGAAAGAATCACAAGTAAAGAGTTTTGTTAAGGTCAAGGTTAATCATCTTGAACTGCTTGTCTGTCAGTGCTTGCCAGCGATATCCAAGTATCTGTGACACCTCCCTATCCACCGCTTCATAGCTTCGGGCATTCTTGCAAAGCCAGGCGTAGAATTCTGGTGTCCACTCCGGATTGTATGGCCAGTCAGCCTGTACCAGATATGCACAAGAATTAGACTATTCAAATTCAGATGGACATAATTGAAAGATCCCACAGTTTGACTAAAACCTAATGCAGTATAGGTTCAGCATAAATAAAGACATCAAGTAGACATCTTGCCTGTAGTCCTCAACTTTATTAGTACTGTATAGAAACAAAAATTGTTCATCCTGTTACGTAGCGAAGGCCATAGGCAACAGTGCCAGTCAAATTTGAAGAAAGTGTGATTGTACATGAATTACCTGAACTCACTTGCATATGCATGTAATCCTGTGGTTATGAAGGTTACAATTAATTAAATAAGAAACCAACAAAGCACTTTACCTTCAGCAACATGGCATTCCTACGAACATAGAAGTATTGAAGATTCTTGGCAGTGTGAGCCAGCAGGAGCACTGTGGCTGTGGACACCTTCTCTCGCACCACCTGTACCACCACAATAACAGGTACCAATACCATTTCCTTAACCAGTGTACAATAATCCAAGCATGTAACTACTACAGCTTAATATTATATAATACAGATCTTGTGTAATGGCATGGGAATAACATATGACAAAACAAAGTCTCATTTCAAACAATGTAATGGTCAAGAACGGTCCATAAGTGCAGTCATGTAATAAGACTATAAATAATGTGATAATGTGCAGATCAGGATGTTCCCATTTCCTCAGCAACAGTTCTATACTTAGGTGACTGTACTGTTGGTCAAATTTAATCATAGAGACCAATTACAATTACTGTATGTGAATGAAGATACACTAAATATAGGGCATATTTAAGTACAGTACAGGACATGTAATTTACTTGTTTTGATGTTTCATATGCATAACAGAGAACTTTGAGTACTGAAAAAAGAAATTGGATAATATGAATATGAAATTGAAGTGCTGCTGGAAGGAGATTTGGTAATGATAAAGATGTACTGTTTGTAGACAATATAAATCCTAATATTTTCTTCATCATCTAGATGGTGGAAATAGTTATTACAGTATAAACAGTACAATATGTGAGGATATAGTTTACCATGGTGTGTATGAAGGGGCAGAGTCTAGCCAGGAGCAGGAGGGAGGAGTCACATCTGTCATGGAAGGAATTGGACATGTGGAATCTGGGCAGCTGCTTATGTGCAAATACTTCCAATTCCTGCTTGTACTTTTCAATGATGGTCAGCATCACACGTGGCGTAATCTGAAAAGTATTCAGAATAATAGGCATAGATAACCTACAATATTTTAAGAGAAGAACTACTCTATTTTAGTTCAACATGCATGACTCCTCTACCCCAAGTTTCTCTCTTAACACAATTCAGGGTCAAAATATCAACATTTACTATGCAATTATCACCAAACTGTATTAGGCAAGTTAAGGGTAAATCTTACTTTGGCATTAGGTGAGTCATATAAAATACTCTTGACTGGTGCCCTAGGCTGCCAGAGGATTTCCTTTTTAACCTTTCCTTCAATACAGAGGTGAACACGGAGTTTGGGGTTGGCTCTACGGCACCGTTTCCAGGCCTGGTAGTTGATAACTCGGCCTTGCCTGGTGTACTTAGTTTGAGTGATGTGTAAGTTGCTGAGCTGAGACTGACCCAACAACTCAAGTAGGTCTTCACTAAGATTCTAATTCAGGAAAAAGTAACAAGATTCAAGTTGTTAGATAGAAAGTATTACTATTGGCTTGCCATTGAATCTGACTGTTTACAATGCATGTTTTCCTTTGCTATCATGTATAATGAGCATTTTATCAGGAACATGCTCTTTACAGAATTATGAAATTTTGACTATTGTGGCTGATACTGGATTTTATATTAATACTAAACTGTATACTGTATATTTCTGGCATACTCAGGTTATATAATGAATATATAATTCCTGATTTAATTACACATTACCAAAGCATGTTGTACTAATAGACATCTATACCTGTGGTGATATGATCAGTGTGTTGAGGTTGATGAAAGTGCCAGGGTGAAGTATTGTAAGGTCCTGTTTGGTGAGGTTTATCAAAGTCAGGGTTTGTAGTGTTTCACAGCATATCGTACAAACCTGTAATAAAATTAATGCCCTTCAAACAGACTGCCATAAAGAAGACTGAAAGATAAACATATATATATTAATTCATTATGGAATATTTAACAAACTAAAGAAGCTTCCTCTGTGATTTGTATAGATAATGTTTCAACTTATATTGTTACAAAAGTAACTGAACAATATAATTGATGGTTACACTTTATAAGAGTAAACTGAAATGAAGAACATATCACTTATGAAAAAATATAGATTATTGAATAAATATTGAAATAGAACCAGTAGATATACATTAGCAGGTACCGGTAGTGATATAATGTTATTTACAGTCCCTGATCAGGGCTGAACATTGGACAGTCTTGCCAAGGTTCAAGGTTCTTAGAGGTGACCACATCAAGTAAATTCCTTTGTATACTGTATAATTAATAGTGCACACTTTTACCTCATCTAGTATATGAAGGCCATCACATCCATCTAAAAGAAGGTCTCTGAGTTCCAGATGTTTTAACAGAGGAAATACACATATTACTTGCTTAAACATTTCAAGAATCTGCCCCCCAGTGCCAAACACAACTTCCTCTGAACGATCAGCCACTTGGCATGCAAACTGAAACCTGTAAAGAGGAGCATATGATAGAATGTATAATGTAGTAAGTAAAATATCAAAGTTTCTGTAGCCCTCCACTTCCTGGCCAGAAGTACAGTACCAGTACCCGTATACATATACAATTGTAGTTTTTCAAGTAATTATTAAAAGGTAATGAAGGATATTACTGTACAGCAAAAGCACTTGAATTATTTTACAGCCATGATGTAAGAACAGGTAGTGACAGACAGTATTATACAGTAGCTGCATAATTAAATGGAAGCTACGATAACTTTTGGTCACTCACTCAGAAGTTAACATAGAAGAAAAGCCTTGACCTCCAGGTATAGTTGGGTTAGCTGCATCAATGAGTTGTTTGCTTATCTTATTTATTGCTTTGGCAAATACAGATATCAGAAAATATATTCATACATTTTGTAAAATCTATATATTCTATGTAAACGACTTACCTGACACTTTGAACTTTGTCGAGAGTGCCTGGACAGTTGTAATGCATGTAAAGAGCAACATTCAGAAACTCGTAGAGGTTGAATAAATTGTTCATGGATAAAAATATTAAATTTTGAATGTGCATCCCTTTTCTATTGAGAAAAATTGTGACGCGAACATGGTCCAGGAGTTTCTGAAATGTAAGAAACATTATGTTGAAAGTTGAGGTCAGTAAACAAGGATATTTTCTAATTACAGTATACAATTAGCTCACTCAGTGTTATTATCATTGATGCCTTCCATCATGTTAGAAACTAATAAGTCTTCTCACTCTCTTTACTCATTTTTTAACCATTTCTACTCTCATTCAGGCAGACTAAGGTCCAGCACAACTTAATCACTTCTGAGGTTCATAACAATCATTTTATGAAATGTGATCAAGATATGTTCATTAGTTACTATATTATTAAAAAAGTAAGAGTAACAATGGTAGAGCATCTGTGGAATTTCATATAAAGGATTGACAATACCAGCTGTTGGAATGGAAATTATAAAGCTGAACCTAAACTTTTCTTTCTTATATGTCAAGAAATCAAAGAGTTCATGGGTACTATAAAAGCGAAAATATGCATAGACTCCGGAAAACCTTAGATAAGATTACAAACCTGCCATCCTGAGCAGTAATTGAATTTACGTTTTGTAAGCAGAGTGTCATGCAATGCAAATGTGTACCAAACCCGAGGGAAGTCAAAAGCCAGGCTCCAATTTCTACAAACCTGAAAAAATTGGTACAGTACAGATTAACACAGCATTTAGCATTATTATCATATACAATTATGTACAATGCACTTTGTCACAGGATAGATTGTATGGTGCTTCAGCATATTTATGGTACATTACAGTATAGTATTACAAATCTCTACCAATTTTCACATCCCATCATCCAATATCTCAAGCTGTATTAACGTGAGGTATTTAGATTATTAAAAAAAAAAAATTAAGAATAGAATTCACTAACCATAGAGGCAATGTAGCGCTGAACGATGGTAAGGTACTGGAAGACTCGTTCTAACACCAGATTTGGGAGTAAATGCCAGTTACTGTAGACATGATTAGGGTCGACCTTTTCCACGGGATATAATGACTTTGCATCTGCGACTGGTGCACCAAAGTCTGGTAAATAGACGAGTATTAGGAAATACTGTACAATATATTAACTACAATAAATAGAGTACAGTATTGTATACTGTACAGTAATTATTCCAATACTGTAATACCATAAATATCATAGTTTGACATGTTTAAAATTCTGCTATGTCATTAATACTGTACTCGTAGTTGTAATATTTTGTAGGAATTTATTTTAGAATGCTGTATATAATGAATTCATCCAAATTACAGTAGCTTATAAGTGCTACTTTTACTTTTGATAATAAAATATTCACTGCAGCTAAAATACAAAATATGTGCCTTGAAAAATGTTTAATATACTAATATACAGTAGAGGACATTACATAAATTGTATATAAAAACCACTGATAGTGATGAGAGTGGAACCTATCCTATACTGACAGTTGTGTGATTCTTAGAATATTACTGGACCAATTCCAAACCACATCTTTTAAGGATGCATTTGGACTAGGATAGATTTAAATTCCAACTCTAACAACAGTTTGTAAAAGTAGTTTTACTTCAGTTTGGTTATATGAAATTTTAGATATTGTATTGTACAGGAGATGATCTTCCAGCATTGCTCTGTATGTTAGGAGATAAAACATAAACATTAACAAGATCTTTAACTGGTCACTCACTGCAAAGGGGGCAGGGGGTAACTAGGGAAGGGAAAATCAGCATTCCAAGTTAAAGGTGGGAGTATCAATGATGGAATATTTCACAACACTTACTGGGTGTGTGTTTTTGACTCAGAAAGGCAATGTGTTTGGAGTTCAACAGTACACAGTAAAGTATAAAACAGTTTGCACAGATATCAGTTATCCATTTGCTTCAAGCCTATTTTATATGGGTATTTTTCCTTCTGCCAGATACTCTAAGTTTGAATGAACAAATCAACAGGATAATAGGTATAAAACTGACTTAATGATAGCCAGACCTGAACTTATAACTGGCTTGAAGCAATTACTGAATGCAACTTGATATATGACAGTTTTATGAATTGGCACCAAAGGAAACAGTAAAACTATACAATTATAATGACCTGTTGTCTGTTGTCAGAACTCTGAAAGAAAGACCACATTGCAATAAGTGTATAATTAACCTTCATGCACATACATTTGATGATAGACATTGGCTTTTCTGTAAATATGTTGTATGTCTCATATTTTTACATGAATTACATTACAGAAGTACTGTACAGTACTGTACTTGCATCAGTTGGTGGAAACATTAATCTTTTGAATTCTATTTATTATTACTGTACAGTATTATTATTATTATTATTATTATAATTATTATGTGGTTGAAATTAGTTGTGTGCATTTTGTCTTTAACAAAAACCTTACACTGCTGGCTGTCCTAACAAGCGGATATAGAAATCATAGTACTGTTTCAAATACATGTATATATTTGATAATACAGTATACGGTATTCATAATACTGATTCCTACTGTACTGGGACCAGGGACAGTAATGCAGGACATGGAGGAGAATTAACATCCAGCAAATAAACACAAACTAACTGACTTCTTATTACTGCAAGGTGTAGAGTCTCAATGTAATTAATTAGTACAGTATGTATAGAATCACATTGTAAATATAACAAGTACCTAATGAGCAGCAATGTACAAAATTAATTTTAGTATGTTGATCATCTCTGGTGCATATTAGAGAGAGTTTGCCATGTGTGAACTAACTGAAAAGAGGAAGTTCAGTACAGGTAAAAGTTGGAAGTTATAAAATGAGGGAAAGCCAGGAGGATATGGGAGATCAGCATACATTCTGTTTTAAAGAAATCATCAGTTTTTGGAAAACCAAAAGACACAGTACTGACAGAACACATATAAATCATATCTTGGAGGCTGAGCCACTCTAAAATATAAATCCTAAGAATGTCGTTGGTTAGAGGTATGGGGTCGATTCCACAGCTGTTGGTAGTGGTTTGTAGGCACGCAAACAAAAGAATCTTAGCCGTGTAAATGACTTATGGCTGAATTATATAATGAATTTGTTGAGTAAACTATGCAGTGATCATCATTACTGTATCTAACTGATGGATAGATATTGTCAATGTGGATACTCAGCTTTTGGAAAATAATGAAGCCTTACAGGTGTGGTTAGTTGGAAAGCTAACAAGCAAATACCACTGTGGAATCAACTCAGTGTGATTAATGATAAAAATACATATTCTTAGTGGGAAATGGTTCACATCATATTCTTTGTGGTAATTATGAGGAACCAAATATCATGCAGACAGGTTTTTCACACTGATTATTACTGCAGTGTATAGTACAGTATGGTTTTCACAAAAAAACAAAGTAAATCCCATCAATACATACCACTTTTTTCCCACAACTGTATTTTAGGAAGACAGTCAACGCCAAGACGTACAACCTTAGTAGTAGTAGTTGTCATTCTTGTTACTTGTTACAACTATAGTCTTGTATCAGGGAGGAATGGAGTTAAATTTTACTTGGGGGCATATTTTATAACCAAGGGAGTTTATTACTGTTGTGTATAAATAATTATTTTCACAAAGAAGCAAAGTAAGAAATATTGATAAAAATATTGATAAATTGTAAATAATTTCAATTTTTCACTGATAAACATGTACCGTTGCCTACACATGAGACTGGTACAGTACACCTCGCTACTTGTGAGGTAGCTAAAACAAGAAGGAAAGTGAGTAAAAGTTATTATTTGTTGACAAGCAGCCAGTAATAATATTGAACAAACTACTGTACAGTACATCTTTTTTCACTTTCCTTTCTCCTGTAGCTATCTCACAAGTAACGAGCCATACCAGCTTCATGTGTGGGCAACTGTACAATACCAGTAATAGGTTTCTTAACAGTTATTTAGCACAGCATTCACTACAGTACAATATACAGTATTTATTTAATAATTAATACTATTACAGTATTTAAATATTTTATCATGTAAGATTTATACCACTACAGTAGCACTTATTAAGATGTGCAGGAGGTACAGTACCAACATTGGGAGAAAAGAGACCATAATGAAAGATGAGACAGGAAAGTGAAGGGTGTGAAGGGAACTGGGGGGGGGATGGTAACCTGTGGAAAGAAGGGGACAATATTAATGGGAACTTGGGGGGGGGGGAGATGGGAACCTGTGGAAAGAAGGGGACAATATTAATGGGAACTTGGGGGGGGGGAGATGGGAACCTGTGGAAAGAAGGGGGATAATAAAGGGATGGGAACCTGTGGAAAGAATGGGAGGACTGGAATGATGGGAGGGAAGAAAATGGTAGGCCTAGGCCTATAATATTAATGGGGTCTGGAATGATGGGATAGGAATCTGTGGAAAGAAGTGAACAATAATAATTAATGGGAACTGGGGTTGTGGGAAGGAAGGGAATGTTGATGTGAAAAGAAGGGGATAATATTGGGAAGGAATGGTAGCCTACCTGTGGAGAGAAGGGAATATATTAATGGGAAATTGAATGATGGGAGGGAAAAAAGAATGGAATAATACTAAATAGGGAGAGTGTGAGTGAAGGGACCTGTGTAAAAAAGGAAATAATATTAATGGGGAATGGGATGATTGCTGGGAGGGAAAAAAGAAGGGAACACTAATAGGGAGTGGGAGTGAAGGGACCTTTGGAAAGAAGGGAACAATATTAATGGGGAATGGGATGATGGGAGGGAAGGGAATAACATATTAATGAGGACTGGGAGGGAAGGGAATTATTATTAATCTGTGGAGAGAAAGGCATAATAATATTAGTAGGTCTCGTATGATGGGAGGGAAAAGAAGGGGATAACATTAAAGGGAGTGGAATGGGATCGAGAGAATCTATAAAGAGAAGGGGATTGAGATAATAATGGGGACTCGGGTTGTGGGAAGGAAAGTAACCTACTGTAGATGTGATAGGGTTCGAAAGGAAAATATTTGGTTGACTGAGAGAGAAGGAAATATCTTAATGTCTTGTTGATGTTGAGCAATTAACCTGCCAGGTTGGCCCGAGTTCGAGATTTGTCACTACACGAGAACCTAATGGTGAAGAGAGGATTTTGGCGAAAATTAATAATTATCTCCTACTGTAGCTAGCTGTTACGTCAGTGGAATACATATAGGTCCTACTGTATAATAGCCTGTATCCCATTTCTATATTTTTCCATAATTTCTTTGAGTTTGAGTCTGTATGATTTAGCTCGAGGTAGCATGCATATCCATGTGAATAGTGACTGAGAAGAGTGCACAGTCACAAACGCAGAAGTTCAGAACGTATTTTCTTTGTTTCTTGCCCACTAGTGACATCAGTCACCATATCACTCATGCAGTTGGCAACCACAGTGGAGGTGGTGTTCCCAGGTGGAGACTTGGGGAGGGGGGATGAGGGGAAAGCAAATTGTTACTGCCAACTCGCTGTCTCGCTTACGGAAGAGGTTAGAACAACTGGTAGCATCAATCTTATTTAGACTGTTAGACATTTAATCCCAACTCCAGTGGTAACCTGATCATCCAACTTTCTTTCCTTGTTACAAGCGACTATTGAAACGAAGCTCTATTTCTTCAGTCACAGGATGTAGCAGAAATAATGAAAAGAGACTAATACCTACAAACTGAATGTGTAAGGAATTACAAATACAATAACAGCATTCAACGGTGACCCCGGCTCTCTTGCTGTACAGAAAACGAATGACAAGTAGATAGGGGAACTAGTTTAGAAGTTTAGATGACAGCTATGCAAAACTAACCTGTTATTTTTATTATATTTTTTGTGTTGTGTTTTGTAACTAGTCATAGAGAGGTTTCGGTATTAACTGACTACTATTTACCCTCAGGGTCATCAAACAACCAGTGCCATGTTCCACTATTATCGTCAACAACAACACCAATCCCAGTACCTGTCAACCTGCCAACATCTCCATTCTCCACTGTGGCAAATGGACTTGACCACGCAGTAAAAGTCCCTCTTCTATACCTACAGCACAACTATTATTACACCAAATCTTTCACAACTCCATATCTCAATACACTAGAAGCCCGATTATGCCATATGTTGGCCTATACTGTATATTATTCTCCAGCAGTCATATACATAGCCTACAGTGGTAGCTGAATAGTCATTAGGCTATAAAAGGATCACAGTTACGCCCAAGTGTTATATAGTATTTATTATTTTATATATATAGTAAAATTATATTGTTATCTTACATATAATTCACCATTCTCTACAGCATATGTAACCATCATAACTTTACTCTGTATTCCTTATCTATCCATGAATATAATTCCATACAATAGC
Organism: Petrolisthes manimaculis; assembly: GCA_034508575.1. Lineage (NCBI taxonomy): Eukaryota > Metazoa > Arthropoda > Malacostraca > Decapoda > Porcellanidae > Petrolisthes > Petrolisthes manimaculis. Next base: position 211,447 of record JAWZYT010002659.1, read on the forward strand.
GTACATGACAGTGAAGCAAAGTATTTTTCGTACACACAAAATACAAAGGTAATTTCGCATCAGGCTCATCACCTGGTACCAAGGTTTATTTATAGGTTATCTAACTCAGAATATTACAGTGTGGATTTAAAATAACCAGTACAGCATATTTTTAAGTTTATATGATATACCATTTGGACTGACATTGCTTATTAATCACTGCTTACCGTCTTTAAAGAGAGTCCTACTCTGCATCACCTTTTCCTCCTAATGTTGCACACACCCCATGCACCTTGTAGCCTACTCCAGCACTACAACAAACCTCTATGAACCTTGCCAAACTCTCACCCACCACCACCACCACTACTAGCTGCCACTGTACCTATAATACCTCTACATGGCACGATGGCCGCTGTTTTTAATATTATACAAGCACCATTATTCTATACCTTCATTGTAAACGTATATCAACTTTCTCATTGATAGCTTTAGTTGCCCACATCTTACAGTACGTGTAGCGCGATTTATCTCGGTATGCTAGAATTTGTATTGGCTGATCTTCACAGAAACTTTTTTATCTCGTGTTTTCTTTCAGTACATACAATACTTAACAATAATATATTATGCTATTGATATAAATGATAGACTCCGACGATATATCTTACCCTCTATTTGAACCATACATTTTTCAAAGCAAGCTGCAAGTTTAAAGCAACAAACTAAGATTGTTTCATAGAAAACATTAATTAATATTTTATAGGGAACTAGTGTATATTTATATGTTTGTTTTTTATGTACTATGCGTACATCTTCTGTGTCAATAACCATTTAGACTTATTCTAGTTTGTTGTGGAAGTTAGCTTGCCGTTTTTTCATACACAGATATTTTGGAAACATTTCTGTGCCATACTACTAGGCTCTGTCAGCAAAAATTTGTATAATAACACACAATTATATATAATCTGATATATCAAAGTTGCATTATTGTAAGATTATTATATATTCTTATTTATCCTGAAATCAAACTAAAATTGAATATTTTAGAAAAGATTGAAAGGTCCCAAAATACATTGAAACAACAGTGGGCGTTGGTTCATTTTTAAAATTAGCGGGTTGGGTTAGAGTTCGCTAACCAACATGTAAACCTCTATAGACCACTGTTTGGTCATAAATGTGCATATTATTTTTTTCTCATGATTTTCATTGTGGCAAATGCATTAACTAAAAGTTTACATAGATAAAATTTGAATATGTTTGAGTTAGACTGGGTGTGATTGAGGATGTTGTCTGTAGATGGCATCACTGTACCGGTGGTGACGTCACATCTCAGTCAGTGGAGTGGCGTTTGGGAGTGAGGCTGTGCTTTTGTTTCGTGGCGTTATAAAGGGTGGTTAGCAGTGTTTTTGTGTGCCCGTTGGGGCTATGTTGATTATGAGTGGTGCTTAACACGATTGTGAACCATGTTTCGGTGTATGCCCATCTTTAAGGGGTGTAACAGGCATGTGGAATATGTGGATAAACGACACTGTTCTCTGGGCAGTGTTCCTGACGACATAATGCGTTATGCCCGAAGCCTAGAGGATGTTTTACTAGACGCTAACCACATCCGCGACTTACCAAAGGTGAGCAACCCTTTATTGGATGTATGGATGAGTTAGTTGTGACGGGTGATGAATACTATAAACCAACTTATAACCAAACAGCCATTATTAATGTTAATATTGCCCCACCTCACTTTTACACACACAGCCTTACATTCACATAGGGTCGTATGCAACAACATCCGTGGTGTATACGATGATATAGTACCGGTACGATGGCTCAATTGTTTGTCTCTGGAGTCTTCGTATCGGTACCACGCCATCGTATACACCACGGATGTTCTTGCAATACCTCTCTATCTAACGTTACTGTACATACCAGTACACATAGGGTCGTATGCAACAACATTGGTGGTGTATACAATGGTGTGGGGCTGGTACGATGGCTCAATTGTTTTATTGTGGAGCCATCGTATGCACCACGGATGTTCTTGAATATATATACATACGCATACTATTGTACTGTAAGTTACACACACTCACACATGTACAAAACAAGTTTGCTTGGAATTTGTGTGTATAGGCCTAGTTACAGCTAAACACTCAAGTATTTCATGTAGGAACTGGTTGATATAGTTTAGTTTGGTAGGATATGGTTTTGAGAAGTAAATACAGTATAGTAAATCTCATAGCTTACTTTACTGTACAGTAAAAACTAATTAGTTAGCCGAATCAGAGAACTATAAAGGTGTGTCAAATTAAACTTTTATTCATTTCAATAATGTCAGTTACATTATGTTGTATCACATGTAGGCCTACTGTAAGTTGAATGAATTGGTTGTTCCACACAGATTTAGTTTACACTAGAGGCTCACATGTGATATTTACAAAGGGATACTTATATATTTATGTATTTCCCTTATATTGTACTAGTGTTCACTGACCCTGTACTTATGTTTTACCTGGAAAACTTACTAGTCATTGTTGAGGATAATGTAATCCGCAGTATTTTTAGAGTGTGTGATAGTGTTGAAGACAGGTGTGGCCTATGTATTATTCTACAAATATTCTGGTATGTTTCAAGGGAGTGGTAGCAGGAAGAACTGTTCTGCTATAAAAACCTTTTCCTTTTTCTCTTGTGGAACAGATCCAGCATAGCCTATATGGTAACTTGTAAAATATATACTGGTAATGGGTTATCTTAGAAGCAGCTTGAAATTATAACATGTACAGTACTATGGCTTACTTTTGCCATATAGCCTTATGGTATCACAAGATTTTTTGTATTTGATAATTTTATCGTGCTGTATATCCATTTTGTACAATAGCTAGTGTAGCTCGGTCACAGTTTGGAGTTCTCGTTGTTAAAAGTAAATAATTATACAACACTGTATTGCAAACACATAGGTTAGGAAAGTATGTACAGTCGTGCACCACAATCCCTAACCCACCTGAGTCGAAGCTCGGGATCTGGAGCAGGAGGTTTCTAGACGTCAGCCCACCCAAAGCCTCCATTGGTTGGAAATGTGTGTGGCCTCGGGATGGTTTGGGTGGGCTGTCGTCCAGAAACCGCCTGCTTCAGATCTCGGGCTTCGACTCGGGTGACTTATTAGGGATTGCAGTGAGCAACTGTACCTTCAATGGGCCGGTATGGTACCTTAGATTTATGGTAATTTGTAAACTGTATCAAACTAGCTATTGATCACCAAGAACACAATACCGGTATAGGTAGATATTTTCTCTTTCAAACTCACTCAGTGATCACAAATTTTTAATTATATGCTTAGGCTAGGTGACATAAGCACGTATTGGTGCATGTATATCCTGTTGTATATAGGCAGCGTTTAGTGATATTTTCCTTCTGATTTTGGCCCCATGATAATGGTATCATGAGGCTGCCTTCAGAGTCATTTTATTATTTAATTTAGGTTATTGTACACTGAGTATATACAGGTATTGTAGAAAAGAAAAGAGATGGCACCATGCATGTGAAAAAAATCTCTGTATGATCTTGGAAATTTATGAATAAATCCTCTTGCGATGGGTGTTATGAATAGAGGACAGGTGGAGGTGAATGAGCCAATTTATATATACAGGTACGGTATGTTTTACATCTGTTCCCTTTACTGTATGGGGTTCCCAAAAAATATAAAATTTGTTACCACACACTATATGGTACCAGTACTGTATATAGGCTATTCTGAATAGGAAACCCACGATAAGTCACAACAGTAGGGGATCTAGCCCTTACCGTACCAATAAATGAAATTTATGACTTGGAGTAGGGGACCTTCTGGTAGGATATACTATTAACCTAAAGTTTGATAATACTTTTATTATTAATTCTTTATATAGAGACCTCAAGCATTATAGCACTTTATTTATGTCATAATTTTCAGCTTATCTTGAAGGACATTTTGTTTCATTCCTTCTTGCTCTTAGAATTTAGAATTCTTAGGTGCAGGAGCAGATATACTGAAGCATAACCTACACACAAACACCTAGAAAAACAAGTCCAAACTAGCAGGAAGGAGGAGCATCTTTGAGGCTGTTTGATTTCTGTTACTTCAGGAATTAATAGAGTCACCTTACCGATTTGGCAAATAATGGCACCCCCATAAAATAGATTTTTCCAGAAAACATAATTTTAGATTTCCAAATTCCCCCTTCAGTTCATTTGTAGGGGCATACAGTACGGTATCATTATTTAATGGTGGCCAATTCCTCCATCCACAAACTGGTCGAGGCTTGCCAGATTCGCCAGATGAAATAATTATACATATTTTTTATGGGTATACTAATAATTGGTTGTTGTATATCTTCTTTTTGCCATAGAAATATTCAATAAAATTTTAGAAGCTTTTAAATACTGTAGTTAACGATATTTAGGCATAAATAATTAAAGTAACCTAATGTTGATAAATCGGCTGTAAACATACAACGACGACTCACATCTAATGTCTACTCTTCACATTTTATATTTAATTTATTTGATTTTGAGTCACAATCTGTCACTGCACATGTATATACAGACATTTTGAAAAAAATATAGCAAAGCAGGAAAGCATACACTGGCTGAGTTTGAATTGTGTACTTACTCTGGCAGCAGTGATACCAGTCTCTGTTGTTGCAGGTAATGGAACAAATAATCTGTTGAATTATATTTAAGTACTAGCTTGGCATTGCACAAATTGTAAATCACTTGCTCAGTAATATTAGCCAGTAATTTACCAGGTAAAATCGTGGTATACAGCCTAACTTGAATATAGAAATAGACTTAAAGCCTACAGAAAACGTCAGTGAGGTACGTCTCGCATCTGGCAAACACTGTCCAGCCTTTGTATTGTAAATTTCATGGTGATGGAAATTCAGCTACCATTTTTTCAATATTTTATCCATATTAGTTAATGACATTGTTTCGTGACCTGCCCAAACATTCATTTGCTCGTTATGCATCAACTGGAATTTCAGTTCCAAGAAATGTGTAGTTTGAACACAAAATAAAATTGTTTATGACCGTATCAATGACTGTATGTATTTGGCTTTATTAATCTTTATAAACCACCTTATTGCAGTAAGTCTCACTTCAGAATATAGTTTAACTATCTATCACAATATTAAAATGGTAAATAGACTTCAATTGCTTATATTTACTACAAGAAACATTTTATATCGAAAGCACTGGGTTCTTGTCGATGCCCGTATACCTGGCGAATTAATTCATCTAGCGAATCTCGCAACTTTTTGGTAGTTTGTGGATGGAGGAATTGTGTGCTGTGGGGCAGGAGCCTAGCCAACCTGATGGGAGGATAAACTGGCCAATCTCATGGTTGATACTCAAACCTTGGTTCATTCTGTAATATTTCACATTTGAATAACACTGACAGCACCTTAGATATAATATAGGGCCTTTTTATTATACCGGTATGTCTATATACATTAGGTAAATGATTCCTATATAAATTATTGATGTTAACTACAAAATACATGTCTTAATTAGACCTAATATAATTTACATTAAGTGTACCATAGTTCTGGAAGAGGCTATTTACTGTAGTCCTTGTTTTTCCTTGTTTTCCATGCCAGAACTTCTTCCGCCTGCACAAGCTACGGCGGCTGGGGCTGAGTGACAATGAGATCTCCAAGCTGCCTCCAGACATTCAGAACTTTGAGAACTTGGTGGAACTCGACGTGTCTAGAAATGGTGAGTATCATACAATGCAGTCTTCCTTGGTGGTGGGTAGTTTTTACATACTATACTATACAGTATATTCCCTTTATATTGTGTGGGAACTATATTGACTATAATTATATGTTTATGATTTAGTGTACAATGTAAGGCTGTTGTTTATTTCCTACCGGTATATGTTATTTGTACTGTACCTGTGCAGTTTAAATCTTAGTTTCACTGTACTGTAGTTATGTACGCTGCCAGAGTGAAGGACAATGAAAGCGTAGGACTATAGGCACTCGTGTTATCAGTACGTTATCACAGGCATTGATAACGCTGATAACATTGGGCAAACTGCCATTAGCTATACTGTACATTGTTATCAGCTGATCATATGACACGTAGTATGTGTTGAGAGTAGGTCCTAATCTAAATGGAAGGATAATATTACAGTACAGTATAGGGATTATTGATCCTGATTGATACTATAGCCTCCTCATCTAAAACACTTGTAATGCGGGTAACGGTTGTGTACTTTGGATTTACAATGATAGCCGGTGTTTGATGTTTGGAATATAATTTGACTAGATTTAAACTCATATTTGTAGCAACTTCCTCCCCCGACCTTGAACAGATGTTTAGTTTAGGGGGCTCATATTTTCTGGTGTTCCCATGTCGATCGCTTTTTACTTCTCAAACTTCAATTATATAAGAATTGTCTACGACTCTACAGTGACTACACTGAAAACTTTATTTTTATAAGCATTTAGATCTTAATGTGTGTGTGTTTTTATTATGATTTCGAGGATGGAAGGATTTTTAAATCGAACAGCGAATAATTTATTCCATTTTTGTGTTACCAATCACAAGGCTACAACTCTGTTATCAGCCGCTTGACATGCTTTTAAAAATCCAGATGCAAACAATAATAACTAACAATAATTTCATGTATTGTTTATACTATGTAGGAGTTTAATTAACTGAGTATGGCACCAGACTCTCTGGACGTGAAGCCAAATTTATGTCTTTCTGAGAGAGAGAGAGAGAGAGAGAGAGAGAGAGAGAGAGAGAGAGAGAGAGAGAGAGAGAAGCGTTGTGTGAAAATCAAGCAGCAGGACGAAGACTTGGCGGCGGGTGGTTGGGTCCTTGTGTGGTTGTGATGGAGAGGGAGGAGGAGGGGGGAGGGAGTGGGGGCAGCGACGCGGGAACTCGTTTGAGCAAGGTGAGGGTGAAGGGGTGGGGGGGAGTACATACATACGTACCAACAGGGGAGGAGGTGGATGGAGGGGGGTGGGGTATGATCCTTGCATATTTTCTGTTCATCTTCTCTCCAGGAAACACGAGAGGTTTTACTTCATTCCATACTGAGTTTCATTTACACATTCCCTGTAAATGTTGGTGAATCTCTACCAACTGATTCCTCCAAACAATTTCAGGCATTTGTTTTGTTCATCTGGTCCTGTTTTCTGGCATACCTTGGGGGAATCAAGGAGCTCCAAATGTACCAAAAGTATTTTCGTCGACTTCGTCATAGTATTGGCAATTTGTTCTTACTTTCCATCTTTTCTTATTTCTTTATCATCTTGCTAGTTTTCTCTCCATCCTCCATTTTAGTTTATCTTTCTTCTTCAACCGTCTTTCATCAAAGCAAAACTCGCTCGGTATGGCAGGCCTAATTTACTTGAATTATCTCATTTCCTTTGTTCTGCATTAACTCTTTATAGTCATAGTTTAATACAGATCGCCCGTTCCTTCTATCATCATTATTATTCAGCTGGCGTCTGTCCCTTGTGATTCCTGTTGTGATCATCCCTCCCTCTTCCTTCATCTTGTCTCACCCTGCCGCGTCGTGTTCCCAGATCCCTCGTGTATCCAGGTACTGTAGAAACTAGATGAATCTAGATCTACAACTTATAAGAACTTCCTCTATGTCTGTCTCCAGGGGTCCTCGCAGCTCGTCCTTCGTCCATCACCACCACTGTCACTCTGTCAGACTCCTTTCTCCCAGGTGTATATATTTTCCCCAATACAGAATTTTATGTTTACTGAATGTCCTGTAACCCCGGCCACTCATGCGCCAATCAGATCTTCCCCCACTTCCCATTCCATACCCCAGTGCTTTTCTCTTTATCACATCTACGTTTCCAGTGGTTAGGTCAGGAAAATTCCGAAGGACTGGAAGCTTATTAACACTGTTTCAGGTTAGGTCAGACACCAGTATGGTTGTAATTTGACTCTGGTAGGATTTGTTGCGCGTGGACTAACAAAGTACAATCGTCTCCGGAAATGTCTCGACAGACTGGGAAGGAAAGGTCAACAAGCCTGATCATGTGAGTTGGTTAGTGAATCGCTACTCCATGCCCAGAATTTTCCTTACAGTTAACTCGCTCCCAGCCAAGTTTCAAGTTGTGTTACTAAATACAATTACAGGGAACAAACCGGAACATGAAAGTTGCAGAACGGGTCCTCGTCTCAGTAAAGGCGTTATTACCTGGGTGAAAATTTCTATTGACATGTTTAAGGAACACCTTGTTAGTTAGTAATAGGACAAGAGGAGGCGAGTTATTCCACGGAGTGAATTTGCTTCGACAAGAGCAGGAAGTGTTTGTTTTTCTTTGTAAGTTTTGCAAGTGTCAGTTAAACAAGAATGAATATATTTTAACCAACAAGAGCGATGTAAGGAATGGTAAATAATATGGAGGGTGGTAGGCCAAGAATCGAGTGGAAGAGCAATACTAAACATTTACTGTACTGCACATTTTTCCTGGGACATTTAACACCAGCCTCCCTTACTGGTTGTCTTCACTATAGCCTAATGTTGATGGTGAAGGAAGGTGGCTGTGCTCGTACAGAGGATCCTTGTTAGTATGAATCATAGTGACAATGATGGTAATAGTGTGTGGAATCATAGAGACAGTGTTGGTGATGGTAATAGTGTGTGTGTGTGAAATATAGAGACAGTGTTGGTGATGGTAATAGAGTGTGTGTGTGTGTGTAATTATAGAGACAGTGTTGGTGATGGTAATATTATGTGTGAGGTGATGGAAGTGGTATAGTTAGAACATAACATAAGAACATAAGAAATAAGGAAACTGCAGTAGACCAGTTGGTCCATGCAAGGCAGCTCCTGTTTAAACCCATCCCTTTTCAACCATATATCTATCTAGCTTGATTTTAAAATTATCTACTCTATTTGCACTAACTATCTCCGCTGGAAGTTTATTCCACTCATCTACTACCTTATTTCCATACCAATGTCTTCCTATTTATCTTTGAAAGGAAAATTTTGCTAATTTAAATCCATTTGATCGAGTTCTGTCCTGATTACTGAACTTGAGAACTTTACTTATATCACCCTTGTTAATTCCCTTAACCCATTTAAAGGCTTCTATGAGGTCACCCCTTACTCGGCGCCTTTCCAATGAGTGTAGTTTGAGGTGCTTTAGCCTATACTCATAACTAAGGTTCCAAATGTTATGTATCTTTTTAGTCATTCTCCGTTGTACACTCTCTAAAGATTGTATATCCATTCTGTAGAATGGGGACCAAAACTGAACTGCATAGTCTAAATGGGGCCTTACTAGGGCGAGGTACAACTGAAGAATTACTTTTTCTGTCCTATTACTTACGCTTCTTGATATAAAACCTAATATTCTGTTGGCCTTATTTTTAACACTAATGCACTGTTGTCTAGGTTTTAGGTCCCCACTAACCATAACTCCTAGATCCTTTTCACATGCAGAATTATTAATATCTAGTTTATAAATTGAGTCTTCTGTTGTCCTACCCATATGAAGTACTTTACATTTATCTACATTAAATTTCATCTGCCATTTGTTTGCCAATTCATGCAAAACATCTAAGTCCCCCTGAAGCACTCTCCTATCTTCTATGGAGTTAATAACTCTTCCTATTTTGGTGTCATCTGCAAATTTACTTATGCTACTGTTTACCCCTGTATCCAAGTCATTTATATATATATGATAAATAATAAGGGACCAAGGACTGAACCTTGAGGTACACCACTAGCTACTGTAGCCCAATTTGATTTTGACTCATTTATACTAATTCTCTGCTTCCTATCTGCTAGCCATGCCCAAGTTAAGGTGGTGGATGTCATTTGTCACTGCGTCAGACGTTGAACATTGAGGTGTCAGATGATATTAAAAGGGTAGACCGACAAGGGCCACTTCAGCCCACCTACCAGTGTCATTTAATTCATCCTTATAAACTTTGGCCTTGGTGAAGTGGGGGTGCTGTGTGTCTGTGTCTGTGTGTTGAAGTTTAATTAAAGAAGGAAATCGTACATTGCCAAGGCTTTTGATGGGTATTACTCTCACAATGTAGTGAGATGGTGACGTCATTCAGTTTGTTGTATGATGAATAAGTAGCCCAGATACTCGTAATTATTGCCTATTTTGTATGACTAACGAGATGCCCCACAATTTGTAACGTGTGGTATGGCAAGTAGATTCGTGGTGTTGCCAGTACAGATGTGGTGGCGTTGTGTAGCCTAATAACTCGATATTGCCAAAGCGACTGAGTGTGATGGTAATGTAATGTGAAGTGCGTGCTGGATTGTAATGTGGTAGGCAGGCAGAGAGGCTAGGCTGTGGTGGAATCAATTCGAGGTGGTATGTAGTTCTGCATTGCTCGCTTAGTAGGCTATATAAAGAATGATAGGTGTGTGGTTGCAGGCTATATACATCACAGTTACTGGTAACGTTGAGCTGCTTGGATGAGTTGAGACAGTGGCCACTTTAAACAATGTCATGTTTTACTTAGTTTTTTTTTAAGGTCATCAAACTATAGCCAAAGAAATGACCTAAACAATAATACAAATGAAATGGCGTTCGTTTTCAGTGATTGATAAAAGTCACTACGTTATGTTATTACGAGCAATAACAATTACACTTAATATATCATTTACCTGTTCAGTATATTGAATCTGCCTCTTCACACACACATACATATATATATTGGACTTGCCCCACATACATTTAACAAGGGACAACACTAAGGAGATTAATTCATCACATCCTATCATCCTCAAGGCTACGTCAACAACAACTAGTCTACTCCGGAACAGGTGTAATCAGGGAAACATGAGCGTGTGTGTATGTGTGAAGCAGACGTGCTTGGAATGTTGATGTGCTCTTGGCGTCGTGTCTGAGGCGTTGCATCTCTTGAAGGGTTGGGGAGAGGTGGTCATTTTTGTGTCCTGTGTGTGTAGCCTATGTGTTAATGGTGACGGATTGTTTATAACCACACACAGGCCTGCTCTCTCTCTCTCTTCTGTGTTTACATATCCTAATGGAACTTATCTCAATTTGACTGACTTAGGCCTAGGTGTGACGAAAATTACCATATCATTGTTAAACCAAGAGAGCTGGGGAGAGATGCATTAGTGTAGTTAGTACGTGTATTGGGAAGCCATTGATGGTAGGCTACATAGTAAGTCAGGCTTCTTAACTAGGCTATACTAGCTTGTTACCCCTATAGCCTACTCATGCCTCCCTCCTTCAACGTTCTTGGTATAGACTCATTCTCCTCTTAGCATTCTCACACGGCTTCCCTTACATCACTCAAGACATTTCTTTTTCACAGCACGCCTCACATCTTGTTGTTGTTGTTGTTGCTGCTTTATCATCGCCTTACCTCCTGCATTTCTCTCGTATCCTTCCTGAGCACCTCACATCTCAACAGGTTTTTGTTTAACGTCCCACATCACGTAATTCATCTGCAGCAGCATTCCATCCCTTTCTCTCACACCACATTCACCCACGGCATCACACTTTGCTTACAATCACCCTCACCTCATCCCATGCCATCCTTCTCGGACTATCTGTCCCTTACATAAAGCTCATACATACATATCCTTCCCCCCTCATCCTCACACACACATATCCTTCCCCCCTCATCCTCACACACACACACACACACATGATACAGTGATGATACCCTGTACATTTTTTGCTATATCTTAATTAACTGATATACCGTCCTCAGTGAAGCCTATTATGTCTTTACTCTCATCTTATACTTCCCCTTTCTTCCCTTTGTTTCCTTCCTCACCATAATTACTATCTCCCGTTCCATCTTAGGCTTCATCGTGCCCACAAGACTATAAGGCCTATATTTCTTATCAGTCTCCCTGGCTGTCTCGCTTTTCATGTCTTCCATTTCTTCACTCGTTATAGTTGTTTCTTCGTCTGTGCGTCTATTTCCTTTTTTTATTTTTCTCCTCCTTTGCTTTCATGCCATTTCCCCATTTACGTTATCATCACATCTCTGTCTCACGCTTTTCATGTCTTCCATTTCTACACTTGTTAGCTGTCACTCCGTCTGTGCATCTTTTATCTTATATTTTTCTCCTCCTTCCTTTCAAGCCTTAATTATCAACATGTACTGTACTTTATCCCCGCATTTGTATCTCTCATGCACTTCTTCCTTCCTTCCTCCGATCTCACTCTTCCTTCCTTCCTTCCTCCGTCAGATCCCACTCTTCTCCCACGCCCATCCTTTACCCTCCTTACCTTGCGCCTCCCCTCCCCTTCCTTCCGCTCCCCTCCTCTCCCCTTCTCTCCTCTCCCCTTCTCTCCTCCTTTACACACCTTCTCGTATTACAAGCTCTCCATCTCCCTCCTCTCTTGGGTTCCGTCTCAGCTCCGGTAAATAACGTCAGTCACTTAACGTCACCCAGCAGAAATAAGGAGGTTACTATGCTCGTGTGTGTGTGTGTGTGTGTTTCTTTAGGTATACATCTGTGTTATACTTGTGTGTGTGTGTGTGTGTGTGTGTATTCGTTTGATAATGCATCTGTACTAACGAACACAGGGGATAGTCTGTTTTTTTTTTCTTTAGGTATACATCTGTAACTAACAAACAAAGGGGATTGTCTGTGTGTTTATATAGGTGGTATACATCTTTGCTATCAAACTAAAAGGGATCGTCTCTTCTCGGGAAAATGGGTCACTATCGCTGATTCCTCCAAATTATGCCAGGAAACAGGACCAGAATAGCAAATATAATCGCGACCTGTTTGTTGGAGGAATCAGTTGCTCCAGATTTACCAACACTTCAATAATTCCCCCTTATATAATCCTCCAACCCAATCGAACTGAACTTTCCCTAATCATTCCTCGGCCTATATTATTATTACCTTCATCCTCCAGCTCTTCCTTATAATCCCTTCCCCCTCCCAGAGTACCTCCATCCAATAAGAGTAATCGGATGATGTTTGAGCATAATACAATGGTCGTGTGTGTGTGTTTGAGAGAGCGAATGTGTGTGTGTGTGTGTGTGTGTGTGAAGTGAGAAAGAGAATGTGTGTGTGTGTGTGTGTGTGAGGTGAGAGAGAGAGAGAGATAATGTGTGTGTGTGTGTGTGTGTGTGTGTGTGTGTGTGTGTGTGTGAAGTCATGGTGTTGGGTGAACAGTTGGTGGATTGGCCCACTTGTGTCAAAATTATATCATTGCTCACATTCCGTGTGTTAATATATAACCCATTAGAGGCAGTGATTTAAAGGGTCGTTACCGTCCTAATTCCTCTTCCAAACGATACAACAAAACAAAATTAATATGGTACGGTACTCTAGTCGTGTAGGCTGCTGCAGCGATTTGTTTACTGGCATAGTTTGGAGGAATCAATAGCTCTCCAGTTCACTCCTAAACAAAGCTTAATGTTCCCCCAAAATGCCATATATATAAATTGGGAAGAGGAGGAGTATAGAGAGTTGGGGAATGTGGTTCGTGGAGATAATAGTAGGGTTGTTGGTCGGAGTTTGATTGTGAGACGAACGTATGGGATAGATGAGGAGGAGGAGGAAGTGGATGTAGGCTGTGCGTGTGTGTGTGTGTGTGAGAGAGAGAGAGGGGGGGGGGGGGAGGTATGGGATGACGAGGATGTAGACCATGGAGGTAGACTGTGTGTGTGTGTGAAAGAGAGAGAGGAGGGGAGAGGTATGGGAGGACGAGAATGTAGACTATGAGAGAGAGAGAAGAGGAAGCAGGAAGGAGGGTGGGGGGAGGTATGGGAGGACGAGAATGTAGACTGTGAGAGAGAGAGAGAGAGAGGTAGGAGTGGGGGATGTCTAGGTGAGGACATAGCCACAGCATGAGTCACTATATACCAGCCAGCCGTCCGTTCATTATAACAGTACCAGAAATCTTTGTCCTCTTTTAGTTAGTGGCACTGCTGAACGAATAACACTAGAACAATGCACCATACCCTACTGTACTTCAATCATATAAATCATAATATCTAACACTCACAAACATATACAACTATAGGCTTACCTGCTTAGATTACTCAGTACTATTGCTATTCCCATTCTGTACTTCAATCATATTTTTTTATCATAAGCATAGCCTACGCCACTACCATACCTGCTTAGATCACTCAGTACTATTGCTATTCCGAGTACTGGTTGTTGGTAAAGTTTGTGAGAAATTGTTATAAAAGGACTATTGAAAGTGGTGAGAGTTAGGCTGATTCCACGAAACTCCAAACTTTTAAAAGCCAGCCCGAGTCCAAGTTAAGAGTACGAAAAAGGAAGGGACACGAAGAAAAGAAATGCCTCCCTTACAATTTTCCCCCAAATGAAGTTGTGGTACGGTACTTGTTGGATGTATGAAATAAATTATGTAAGGCAAGAGGTGTATGGCTGGATCTTAGCGTGTGTGTGTATGTGTTATTTTTTTTTTTTTTGTATTATGTGTGATCATGTGGAGGTACAGTTGAGGACACATGATACATACACACTTGAAACGGGGCCCCTCACTGAGCACTAAATAATAATAATAATGACATATGATAAGACTTTGTGTGTAGAGGCGACCCATCCTATACTCTATGCTAAATAAGTGACCCGTTTGAGGTGTATCTTTTTCATGTGTACGCAACTGTAAATGAGTTAAGTGTGTGTTCTGTGTGAAGGTGCGTGTTGTAGTGCCTCAGTCCAGCTAGGCAAACACTTGAAGAAACTTTTCCCTCCCAGCCTCTTGAGTTGGAGTAGTGTGCTGCGTCTCAACTAGAACCACAGTTTACGTTCTTGGTGTGTTTGTCTCGTTATATTTCACGTATGTCTCGGCATTTAGCATCAGTTGTATTCATGGATTGGAGCCTGGCCTGCATTAGACTGAGTAAATGTCCATACAAAACTCCCAGCTATAGGGTGTCCATATATATGAGTATTTGTGTGTACAAACGGCAACACGAATATGAACAGTGTCAAGATGATGTCATATTTTTTGCTATTATATTTTCCCTCTGTGCTAAATTTATACCTTTTATCATCTTCCGTCTTCCTCATCACTTTCTCTCATCCATTGTACTGGTTTCTGTCTATCTATCATTCAATATAATATCTAGGCTATTTATTTTTTTCCTCTCCCCATCACTTTCCAACAGAGCCTCTCATCTCCTGTTACCATCCTCGTTAGCTGCTTCTATACCAAAACCGCAGCCACCTGTCACTGAATCGTATATACAGATGGCCATTATAATGTATACATGTGTGTGTTCTTTGAGATACTCGGATTGTCTCCCTGCTGGTGCCACTGAACCGTGTACTTGTGGTCTTTACCAAAACCACACACGGCTCCCCACGGCTTTATAACGGTACACCACGGTTGACGACCATCAGGGGGGTCACACTTTGGGGAGGGAAGGTAGACTAGGCTAGGTAGGAGAAAGGGGAAGTAGAGAGTAGTGGTGTTTGGGGGGATGACGGTAGTAGTAGTAGTGATGTCTGGGGATGACGGTAGTATAGTGGAGGTGCATGGTGGTGTTGGGGAGATGACGGTAGTAGTGGTAGTAGTGGTGGTGGATTTGATGATGATGGGGAAAGATGTCAGTGGTGGTGGTGATGTTGGGGTTGGGGTTGGGGGAAAGCCCAGTACCGTAATAAGTGTAAGTCTAGAAGGAGGGGTGGGAGGGAGGGGAGTGACACTTGGTGGGAGGCGGGGAAAAGGAAGTTTTAGCAAGTTCTTAGTCTTTTCATACACAGTTTCTTTTTCCTCATTCTCACGCGACCAACACCTGTGCCTTATTTATCTCTCTATCACTTGGTGCGTCCTATACTCAAGCTAATTCTCCCTTTCTCATTAGAGCTTTGTAAACTTTATGAAGGCTAAAAGTACAGGACAAGGAATGATATAGACTGAAGTGGTAGTGTTGTACAGCAGGAGAAAATAATATGATGAAATTACGAAAAAGAAAAGAGGTGTACTGAGTAATGATATTAATAGTAATAATATAATTATAATAGTAATAAATGGAGGAAGTAGAGAAAGAGGGAGCGTGGGAGAGGATGATGGCGTAAAATTCAGTCCTCCAGAACCACACTCACTCACTCACTCACTAAGGTCAATAACACTAACACAATGTGAACGAGAGAGAAAGACTACAGGTACGGTATTGTGGAAGATGCAAGAGACAGATTGGGGGGTGATAGAAAATGACCCATACTATATTGTTATTGTCATCTGATATGAAAGTTAAGAAGTGATGTCACCCAGAATATAGTAAAGGAGATTATAAAGATTTTGTCAGCTCCAATGCCTAGCGTATATCTTGTTTATTGGAAAGAACCTATGGGCAATTTGGAGGGGAACTGATTCCTCCATCCCATACCATGCAACATATAGGATATACTGGTTGGTTGGGGATCTGTTTTGTAGAACATTGTGCAGAAGTAGATAACGTTTTAATTCCCTCTCTTGTTGTAGCCGTATATGTATTATCCCAGTAATATTGTAGCTAAGGATAATGTATTCACTTGCAAATCCTGAAGATGGATCAAGGTCGGGATGAACACTGTAATACTCTCTTTTAACAATCGTGTCTGCTTGTTGAGAAACCATTTATATTATTCCCATATAGACTTACAGTGCAGTGCCGTCCTTACCCACACACTTCTTCCTCCTGCAGTATTTATAAACTTGTCTTCTTGTGTCATGACGTCATCTCTTTGTGGTGGCCCTCTTCAGCACCTCAGCTCAAACCACTACTTCCGCCATACACGGCCAAAACAATCCCTCCCTGCCACGCCTCGACTCACCTGCACCTCACCGTTACTGACTGTCTTATGTCACCATTCACCCATACCGTACCCTCTTCTTTACCTTCCCTTCCCTCCTACACCTTCACTTTCTTTTGTTACCTCTCCCCTCTTACACCTCTACCTCCCCTTCCCTCCCACACCTTCACTTTCTTCTCTTACCTCTCCCCCCTTACATCTCCACACATCCACCCACACCTTAATATTAATGAGTCGGTTGGACATGAAGGGTGCATTGTGTATTTCACCTTAGCTCCTCCTCACTCCCATTGTTGTTGTTCTACCTCAACATCCCACACACACACACACTCACCTTTCCTAGTTTACTCCCTGTCTTCCCTCCACCTCTCTCTCTCTCTCTCTCTCTCTCTCTCTCTCTCTCTCACACACACACACACACACACACACACACACACACACACACACACATATTTCCTTGTTCCTTCCCTGTCTTCCCTCCACCTCAATACAAGTCCACTCTCCACTCCACTCCCGACCTCTTCCACCAGCACTGCTAGGGAAGAAACATTCATGGTCACTCCCCCCTCCCATTTGCCGGGCTTCATGCCACATTACCTCCCGTCATGAGGGGCAGGGTAGGGTACAAGGAGAGAGAGAGAGAGAGAGAGAGAGAGAGAGAGAGAAAAAAAACAGACAGACAGGTGGTGAAGAGAAAATGTGGATGAAGGAATATTATGATGCTCTTTCCTTCACTCTTCGTTATTCCCCCACTAGTATTTTTCTATTCTCTCTCTCTCTCTCTCTCTCTCTCTCTCTCTCTCTCTCTCTCTCGCTCTCTCTCTCTCTCTCTCTCTCTCTCTCTCTCTCTCTCTTTCTCTCTCTCTCTCTCTCTTTAATTATCTATCTACATCTCGTATCATTTTACTTCAACCATAATTTTAGCCATGATAATTCGAGTGTCATTAAATCCGGGTCACGATAAAACGCCTTGTTATCAGAGTCGGTCCATGACGCAAGGTGGTATGTATGTGTGTATGTGTGTATGTATGTATGTATGTATGTTGAGGGTCAGTCATTAGTTGTGGGGAAGGGAACGGTGAATCTTTGACATAATTTGGTCCTTGTTGTGTGTGGGGTGGGGGAACGTTACCATGCACACTAACACACACACACACACATTCCTCTCACACTCACACACACATTCTCTCTCACACTCACACATTCTCTCTCACACTCACACATTCTCTCTCACACACATTCTCTCTCTATCTCTCAAACAAACAAACAAACAAATAAATACCATATGTATACTATTTGTCTACCATGCAATTTTATTTTTTTCACTGGCTTGGGATTAGGGGACGTAAGATTGGTCAGAACAAAATGGGCATATCTGACATGAAACAGAGATGCAATATAAAGAAATACCTTGATCCTTAAGAGACAACTGCCCTACCTCCCTACCTCCCTACCTACCTACCTCACGGGAAAAAATATATATACAGTATATATTGATTGATGCATTAGGCTAAAATGTTATTCAGATGGTTGGTGGTATGTGTGTATGTATGTGCTTACTTACCTCAACGGGGAGAGGGGAGTTCTTGCCTGAGGTGGTTAATTAAAAGTGTTTTGCTAGACTCCAGCACGCACTCACCCTCATCTCCTGTCTTGTGTGTGTGTGTGTGTGTGTGTATATGTGTGTGGCTGGTGTGTGTGGTGTCTGTGTGTGGCTGTGGCTGGTGTGTGTGTGTCTGTGTATGGCTGTGGCTGGTGTGTGTGTGTCTGTGTATGTGGTGTCTGTGTGTGTATGTGTGTGGTGTCTGGGTGGAGGATTTTGTTAAAGCCGGATGGTTTTCCTCGCAGTTGGGTCTCTCATTTTTGAATTATTTTCATTTTATGCAGAATTCAAACCTTTACCATTTTCCCTACCTTTGAATCCCCCTCTCCTTGTGTTTTTCCATCTAGTGCTCGTTTTCAGTTTTCCTTATTAATATTATTTTATTCGATTCCACTTTTATCCGTTCATTTCCCATTCCCACTTTTTAAACATTGGTTTCCAGTACAGTATTTCCTCTGCTATCAATATAGTCCAGAGATAACATTTCATAATATATATATCATCAGGAAATTTGGCTGTAGTGAAAATAATTACTAATAAATGTGGTGTTTATAGTTGGGGCTTCGAATTTAGACAGCCTATTGTCCCATTACCACCAAAATAGAGACTGGAAACCACACCAAGGTCTAGGTTATCACTCGTATGTACAGCCACAATCAAATATCCACCAACACTTCCCTTCCATCATAGTAAATATCTTGGTAATAAAGAACAACACATGTATAATTATGCAGCACCTCATAATAATAATTGAGGGGGTTAAGTTGACATTATAAGGTGTTGTATGGGTATATTTTGATATGATACTGATTTATTTTGCACGAGTGAAGGAATGTGTTGGTGGATATTTGATTGTGGCTGTACAGTCGGCCTCAGGAATTCGTACATAGAGCATTGGTTACAAGTGGTCTTTATTCTGCACATAGGCCTACTGTATTCATTGTTCTGCTGACTGATTCAAGCATTAACCAAATAACATTACTAGAAATATTTGGAGTTAGGTAATTAATGTACTAAATTTTCCAGTTGCTACGAACCCTTGATGTCACAGGGGTGTAGGTCTATACGAATTCCTGAGGCCGACTGTACATATTGACAGGACGGGGGAGGGAGTGGTGGGGTAGGCCAGGCCAGGGCAAGGCAGGGTGTGGCGTGCTGTAGTTTGTGGCTTCAGATAATTACCTTTAATCACCTGCTTTATACACGCAGAGAACAACAGGTGTAAATTCCATTCATCCTGTTGTTGTGAATGTTTGGTAATGCGATGTGTCATTCTTGAGATTGAGGCTCGTTGGG
>JAWZYT010002660.1:0-97500 GCA_034508575.1 Petrolisthes manimaculis
TGTGTGTGTGAGAGAGAGAGAGAGAGAGAAGAAAGACTATAGAATATGAGAGGTAAAGGATTAGAGAGAGGGGGAAAGAGAAAGAGAGAGAGAGAGAGAAAGAATAAAGACTAGAATATAAGAGGTAACGGAGTAGAGAGAGAGAGAGGAAAGACTAGAATATAAGAGAGAGAGAGAGAGAGAGAGAGAGAGAGAGAGAGAGAGAGAGAGTGGGTGGAAGGAAGGAAGGAAGGAAGGATGTGTGTAATGAAGTGGCGGGAGGTGAGAGGTTGGAACAATTGTGTTGGATGAGATACCTCTTACCCTCTCCCTCTCTCTCTCTCTCTCTCCCTCTCTCTTCCCTTTTACTCCTTTACCTCTTACATTCTAGCCTTTCTTCACTCTCTCTCTCTCTCTCTCTCTCTCTACATTAATGATATAGATGTGGGCATTGTCAGTCGAATTGCAAAATTTGCTGATGACACCAAGTTAGGGTGTAATGCTTCATCATTTGAAAGGTAGAACAATTACATAAAGACCTAGAGAAAGTAGGAAAGTGGTCTGAACGATGGCAGATGCCATTCAATTTGGACAAGTGTAAAGTGATGCACATAGGTCCAGCCAACCAGAGAGCCAGTTACTCTCTGTTGGGAAGCGAAATTAGTAGTACTGACTTGGAGAAAGACTTAGGTGTACTGATCAGCAGTGACCTCAAATTCTCCAAGCAGTGCCTCGAAGTAGAGAAGAAAGCCCAGAGGCTTCTTGGTTACATAAAGAGGCAATTTGGATTTAGAAACAAAGAGATAGTCCTCACTCTGTATAATTTTTTGGTTCGGCCACATCTGGAATATGCTATGCAGTTCTGGTCGCCGACTCTCAAGAAAGACATTGCGAGGCTTGAGAGAGTCCAGGCTAGGGCCACCAAACTGATCCCATCAATTATGCCCATGGGCTACCAGAGAAGGCTGCAGGCACTAGGTCTCTTCTCATTACAGACGAGACGCTTGAGAGGTCAACTAATTGAAGTTTTCAAAATCCTTCGTGGATACGAAAACATTGATTATCAGTGCCTGTTTAGCATAAACACTAATGCAACAAGAAACCATGGATGGAAACTAGGCTGGAAACGCTTCCGCCATAATACGATAGGTAATTTCTTCACATATAAAATCTGCAATATCTGGAATCAGCTACCAGCAGAGGTAGTTGATAGTTCCTCGATAGAGCAGTTCAAGACACAGTTAGACAAAGTTCTGCCAAGCCTGTTAGAGTTAAAGTAATTGTTTCCTCCTTTCCAGTACAAAAATTTCCTAGTCCAGCCTTTTTTCCTCCGGGTTAGGTACATTTCCATTTCCATTTCGGTGGGAGAGGTGGGTGGGGACTGGGGAGACCCTTCTCTTTACTATACTTTTCTCTCACTATTAGTTAGCAACTACTACTACACCTACGGTACCTCCTTGGTATGGGTCGTAAGACCTTTTGAGGTGCTACTTGTCCTTGTAACTCCTTGTAAGTCTCTTTCTCTCTCTCTCTCTCTCTCACACACACTCCTTGTTCCATTTCTTCTCACACTCTCCTTTTCGGCACTACTGTATATTTCTCTATCTTTAAATTTCTTGCCTTTCTCCTTTTCCTCTCACCTCTTTCTTTTTGTTTTCAATTCTTCGTATCCTCTCTCTCTCTCTCTCTCTCTCTCTCTCTCTCTCTCTCTCTCTCTCTCTCTCTCTCTCTCTCTCTCTCTCTCTCTCTCTCTCTCTCTTCTACTCTGCCTTTTCCTCTCTTTCCTTTCCTCTCGCCCTCTCTTTCTCTACCCTTCTTCTTATTCCTCTTTCCTATTGTAACTCCTCTCACCCTATCCCCTCATTACTCTCCCCTTCCTTTCCCCTTTACACTCTCCTTTCCTTATTATTTAAAAACTCCCCCTCTTTACCCTGTCCTTATTTATATATAGGGGTAAATTGGAGGGCTACTGATTCCTCCAAACTATTCCAAAAAACAGGCTTCCACTTCAGTATACGAGTAGGGAATCTGTTTGGTTGCATGGCTTGGAGGAATCTGTATCCTTCGACTTCACGTAAAATAATAATAATAAATAGAGAATAATATACTGTTGGCAAATTTATAGGAAACTGACTCCTCCAAAGAAATCCAAGAAACAGACCTATTTAATTTATAAGATTTGTCCTTTTTCTGAGCAGTGGTTGGAGGAATCATACTACAACGTTTTTGTTATTATAATTATTTTTTTTATTAAATATATTATTATTATTATTATTATTAGTATAGTGATATTGCACGAATTGTATTTCTAGTAAAACTATCTTTCATAAATGTTTAGTGTAAATTACAATGCTTGTTGGTTACATATAATTAAATACCAAGTAGTTTAAAAATATTTTGTATGATTTGAGTTTGAACTACATTACATTTGCCTACAAGGTATAAAAAAAAAAAAACAGATTAAGTAATTGTGAAGTTAATATTATACATTTCTCATTATACTAACTTGTTTTCCTCTCTCTCTCTCTCTCTCTCTCTCTCTCTCTCTCTCTCTCTCTCTCTCTCTCTCTCTCTCTCTCTCTCTCTTTCTCTCTCTCTCTCTCTCTCTCTCTCTCTCTCTCTCTCTCTCTCTCTCTCTCTCTCTCTCTCTCTCTCTCTCCGTCTTCGTATTTTCTCTGGCTCTTCTTTATTGCACCGCACTCATTTTCTTTACCTCCTTCCTTCCCTCTCCTTGCTTCCTATCCTCACTGTGGACTGCTTGGAGTAATTGGTTGTGTGTGTGTGTGTGTGTGTGAATGTGTATGTACGTGTGTGTGCGTGTGTGTGTGTGTGAGAGAGAGAGAGAGAGAAAGAGTAAGACGAGAAGGAAGGAGAGGGAGGACAACAACAGTGAGTAATTACTGTGAGCAATAACAACAACAAAAACAAAAACAATAACAACAACAACAACAACGTAAACCATAACAACAACAACATCATCATCAACAACAACAACAACAATAACAAAAAAACAAAACAAAAATCAAAAGCGTATCAAACATAAAAAAAAAATGAAGAAAGGAAAGAAGGATTACATAAGGCCAAAGAGAAGGTAAATAGAGAGAAGAAGTGAATAAATAGAAGAGATAAAGAAGAGAAGAGGAGAAATAGAATGAATTTAAAGGGAGGAGGAGGAGGAGGAGGAAGAAGAGAAGAAGTGATAAACATAAGGATGAAAAATGAGAAAAGGAGATGTGATTATATAAAAAAAAAAAGAGGATAAGAAATAGAGGAAGAAGTGATAAAGATATCTATGTAAAAAATAAAAAAGAGAATAGGAGATGCAACAATATGGAATAAAGGAACTTCAAGAAATAAAGTGAAAAGATAAAAAGGAAAATGAAGGGAGAAGAGATAGACAAAAAATATATATATGAAGGAAGAGGAAACGACAAACTACAGTATAATATATAAGGATGAGACGAGAGGAAAGAGGAAAAAGGGAGGAGGAGAAGGAGGAAGAGGAAAAGGGAGGAGGAGGAGAAGGAGGAAGATGAAAAAGAGAGAAGATGGAGAAGGAGGAAGAGGAAAAAGGGAGAAGATGGAGAAGGAGGAAGAGGAAAAAGGGAGAGGAAGGAGGAGGAGGAGGAGGAGGAGAAATGAAAAGAGAGCAGAAGGAGAGAATTAATTATATATACTGAGCGTGAACCGAGGCAGAGAGTGTAAAGAAAAAGCAGAGGAGAGAAGGAAGAAGAAGAAGGAGGAAGGAGGAGGAAGAGGAAGAGGAGGAGTGTGTGAGTTGACTTATTAAATGAGAGAGAGAGAGAGAGAGAGAGAGAGAGAGAGAGAGAGAGAGAGAGAGAGAGTTGGGGAGTTAGAGTTAGATTTATTGAGAGGAAAAGAAGAGAAATAAAGCAGCCACGAATATAGAAAGAGAAATATATACAGAGAGAGATCAGGTGAAAAATAGGACAGAGAAATAGGACAGACAAAATAGGACAGATAAAATAGGACAGAGACAAAATAGGACAGAGACAAAATAGGACAGACAGAAAATAGGACAGACAAAATAGGACAGACATAAAATAGGACAGACATAAAATAGGACAGAGACAAAATAGGACAGAGACAAAATAGGACAGACAGAAAATAATGGTGGTGAAGGATAAAATGAAACGAAGGAGAAAGTGACAAAGCAACGTGTGGATGGCAAGTGTCAAAAGTCGTGTCGTCCCTTTGTAGAATTATTACTGTATACTCTGATAGCCGTAATGAAAACACAGGCTCGTATATTTAATTAAGGGGGTGTGGGAGTAGGGGACAGGCTTCGGGGGGGGGGGGGGGGGGTTGGGGGGTGCGACAGTAGGGGACAGACTTGGGGTGTGTGGGAGAAGGGAGACAAGCTTAGGGTGGGGTGGGGTGAGGGAATAAGGGAAAGGCTTTCTACCCCCCCCCACGCCTGTCCCCCTATTCCTGCACCCCCCAGTCCCCCCCCAGGCCTGTCCCCCTATTCCCACACACCGTTAAAGAACATTGATGGTATTGAGTATGGTGTGGTGCCGGTACGATGACGCCATAGACACACTACAGAGCCATCGTACCGGTACCATGCCATCGTCAACACTATGGATATTCATTCTTGCATACGGCCCATACAATATAGCCCATAATTATCTTTGACCTAAATAAGCCCTGATATTCATGGACGCTTTTGATATTTTTATGTTTGTTTATTTTTTATTAGGTGTATGGATCCTAGAGTTGACCATCAGATAAGAGAAGTGATAGGATTTTTGACCGTGACTATACAATGGAAGGAGAAGATAGGAAAGAAACACTGAAATACTCGGTAAGTATAATAATAAATGATACTCTCTCTCTCTGTTATATAGCAAATATATTTTCACTACGGAGTTTATAAAAAACACACGTTATTATTGTATATAGAAAGAGATAATGGAGCTTTCATCCCTTATGATCCCACCCTACAAAATATGTGATATTGCATACTACTGCATCAAACCCCGGGTCAGTCAGTGCATTGCCTCGACACAGTTATTGACAGCTGACTCACTGACAGCCGGCCAGTGCATGCAGTTAATCATCACTAGTACAGCCATGGGTGATAGTGCTTGACCAGGCTCCAAGGAAGGTTGGAGAGCAACTGAACAGAGTTCGAACAAGTGAGTCTTCTAAACCTCTCTCAACGTTGTGAATGGTTTGGAAAATTCACTTGTTCGACCTCTGTTCAGTTGCTCACCAACACTCCTTGGACCGTGGTCAAGCACTATCAGCTATGGCTGTACCAGTATGCTTTGCTCTTACAATCCTTCCGAGTACCAGTTTTTCGCCTGTACTCACGATAAAAATACTATCGAGTAGGAGTGGTCTGATGGTTCTGTAAGTGATTGGCACAACTCATGATGCCCATCCAGGGAATAAACAAGCTGTTATTCAGTACCCATCGTCTGTGGTGTCAGAATGTTTCACACGAGAGTTGCACCGATAAATATTTGGTCGTGTATATATGTGTAAAATGAAACTTAATATTTGAAGATGATTTGATGTAAAGCCACCAACAAACACATTAACGCCTCATCTACCCAATCATAAATCCTAGATATAATTAGTATGGTGCCATAAACTTCTCAGGCTCATGAACTGAAGCATCAGGGAAGTCAACTCAAACTTATTCTCGTAAACGAAGTCGAGTCGGTCTGTCAGGCTTGTGACGTCACACGGCCCTAAACACTCAGATGACTCGAGATCCACACACACACACACACACACGGTTCTACACTCAGATATCTACATACACACACACACATACACACACACACGGCCGTATGGAAGAACAGATGAATCAAATAACAACGATGACCAGTGGTTTCTTTTTGAGTGAGTAAATTCATCATCTCGAGTTAGTTATAATACACGTCGTCAAAAAACATCATTGAGAAGAGAAATAAGTTAGTCGAGATCAGTTTCATTCATAATGTGTGAAATATATTGAAGTGGGTTCACGATGATGCTGTTGAGGAAGACTGAATGTTGTTGTTATTCCCCGTGGTACTCAAATTGTTTGGAGTTTGTCAATATACACTAAAATATAAAGATATCGACATTCAGAAGGCAACATGAAGCTATCGTGTTGACTTTTGTTGTATATGACCCACACCACTATGTACCCGATGATTTTTCCGCTCTATTGTAAAAATGTCGCAAGTGTAAGCGTAAAAATAGATATAGAAAAACTATATATAAAAATAGGACCTATCTTTACATCCGTGGGGTTAATATTCAAAGAGGATCTTGTACAGTACGGTATATATATATATATGCATTGGAATAACACCGTTTTATATTCCCTAACCATTCTGTACAGTAACTGAAAAAAAATGTTGGTAATGCTGACATGTCTGACTATCTCATACATCACTAAAGATACCGTACACGAGTCAGATTATTATGGCGAACATTAATTATATTTTGATGGGGTTGGATCATTGGATGGCTACTAAATCAACAACAACATAAGTCTAGGAAACAGACTACATCAATGTTACCAACGGGGGAATATGCCTTGGGTTCCTGCTATGGTTGGTTTGGAGGAATTGGTAGCACTCGAATTCACAACAACAAGAACACAGTATGACCCCCTACAGAACACAGTATGACCCCCCCCCCCCTCCTTCAGAACACAGTATGACCCCTTACAGAACACAGTATGACCCCCTTCAGAACACAGTATGACCCCCCTTCAGAACACAGTATGTCCCCCCCTTCAGAACACAGTATGTCCTCCTTCAGAACACAGTATGACCCCCCCCCCTTCAGAACACAGTATGTCCCCTTTCAAAACACACATTACACACCCACCTTTGCTAATGAAGCCTCCTCCACTTTACCTTCCCTCGGCGACAAGAAGAATTAAGCATCGCCAAACACTGTCGGAGAAAAATGCTGCCCGCCATCTTAATCACTTCTCCGGGCTATAACCAGGGCCGTGTAATCATCCACAAACGCGTAATTGGCGGTAGTTTGGGCTCTAATTAACTGGGGCGTGATTATCGTGGCGGGAAGCGGTTGGTTGGTTGGTTGGGTGGGTCGGATGGTGGGTGGCTTAGTACGGTTGGCCTTTTCTTCCACCACCACCACCACCACCATCTCCTTTCCTTAGCAACAGCTGTTCGTTTCGTGAATCTTAAGTGCTATGAGTCTATCCATAATGAAAACATCCTTTGGAGCAGTAAGAAGATTTTTTTTTTTTTTGTATTGTTTCAGTGTGGTAAATAATATTAATAAGAAATTGTGCACGTTTCCCAAGGCTTATGTGTATATTTAATTAAGGAACACTAGAATACCAAAGCCAAGGAGATGCTTTGGAATCGAACGTTTATATCTTTACAGCACTGGTAGGGGATCTGATTATGAACCCATGAGTTTCGTCAATGGTTTCTCCTCCTCGTTGCTTCTTTGATTCGAAGCTTCAGTAATGTCAGTCCGAGGTTTTGGGGTGTTGATTCAAAGCTTCCTATACTCAATAATGGAAGGTAATATTGGTGCTCGTGGTGATGTATAATTATATGATCAAATTTTTCTGAAACTTTGCCTGCTCCGTCAGAATAATAATATTTTTGAGTGTTATTAAAGATCCGATATTATATTGTACGAGACATAAAAGTTCCTTGTTGAAGACGAATGTGCTGACACTCAGGGCTGTATGCAAGAACAAATTGATGACTGTGGTATTACGGACACGATGACTCCCTAGAAAAACAATAGACAGTCATCGTACCGGTACTGTACTACGCCATAGTCAACACCATATATATTCTTCTTGCATACGGCCCTCGGTCTTAACACACAATATCACAGTGTCACCTGAGAGACCATCAAACAAACATCAATCAACTTGTGTTAAATGTATGCAAATGTTGTAGAGGGAAATGAATCCACCGACCTTGAACACTATAGGCCACGTAGCCCTACTAAGACTACAGGAGTGTGTTTTAGTTCTGGCCTCAACGTTAACACAAGGCCAATCTCCAACTCTTTATCTATCGTTATCAAGGCACTAGTATATAATTATGTCCTGAAAGCACACAATAAAACCATTCCCAAGTTCCCTAATTACTTTTAATTCATTTAAGACATTTCTCAATAAGCGTCTGTTCCTTTATACATGATACTTTGTTCACCTTACACGCCACCTGATTACTATTTACAGCATAATAATTCCTTTCTGATACCGACCGTCTGCCGCCAATAATTAGTGAAGAAGGAGATGAATGGTGCAGTTTTCGATAGCCCACTCATGCATCACAGAGACTCTCCTATAATGAAGGATACAGCCAGGAAGGAACCTATCCACGCTGGCTTACGACAGATTGGATAGGGGCGTTTGTGTATATGGAAGAGATGGGTGTGTGTGTGATACATAAGAGATGTGTGTGTGTGTGTGATACATTAGAGGTGTGTGTGTGTGGTTATTATGTATAAATAACATTGATATACATACTGATTGTCTAAACAACCCTGCAGAAGCCATTAATTAACACAAATTGTGCAAATCTTTTGTTATATTGCCATATATAGAATATCACCTTTATATACATTTTATTACGACGGTTATCATAGAGAACTTTTCATCATCTTTTAAGGGGAGATTTTTCTTGTTGGTGAATTGGAAGGCTATTGATTCCTCCTAAATATGCCAGGAAACAGACGCCCTCAATGGCAGTGCAAATAGGACATCTGTTTTGTGGCATAGTTTGCAGGATTCACAGACCTTCCAATTCACCACCAACAAAAGAATTAAGGATTAAGGGTCCTCTGATCGACTGTATGGGAATAATTGGAGGCTTCTGATTCCTCCTGACTATGCCACGAAACAAGCTCCTTCCATATAGGTGATGTTTCCTTGTAATAATTGAAGGACACATTGACCTCCAATTTCCTGACTACATCTCAGTGTCGCCTAGTACAGTGATGGCAAATCTGGAGCAAGTGATTCCTTCAAAATATTCCAAGCAACAGGATGCTATTATATTCGTTCACCTGGTCCTGTTTACTGACATGTTTAAGAGGAATCAAAGCGCTGTAATTTACCAAAAAAAAAGTGAATTAACCCCTTAATATAAATACGGTTTGCAGTGCTCTAATTCGGTGCATCATCCATTATCATCGTCATACTCAGGCATCGTTATTTCATCAGCATTACCAGCTATTGCCAATCCATTATCCCCATCATCCACTCTCGGGTTATCAACATCGTCACCAGCCATTACCAAGTCATCATCAGTCAAGTACAGTTCCCGGTAATGAAGACCTGCAAATTAATCGAGTCGTTGCTGCTGCTATACAACATAACAAACCGATAACAACACGTCGTATATCTTTCAGGTAACTAACTATTTGGTAATGAAGACATGATGGTGGAGATTTATATGTATCTATCTATCAATCAATCACCGTCTACATTACTAGATTATCCACTTAGTAATGAAGACATGATGGAGATTTTTATATGTATCTATCTATCAATCAATCACCGTCTACATTACTAGATTGCCCACTTAGTAATGAATGTTGTTCATTGAGAAATATTACTTATTATTATTGTAAAGCTGCCGTTTGTTGATTAGTTTATCTTTATAGTGTTTTCGTTACACGTGGCTGTATAAGACAGCCCTCGGCTTGGAAGAACCTTATAAATATACCTGGTAAGTATTAATCGAGCTCCGAAAAGTGTGAGACAGGACAAGCGTTGTAATTGGTTCATGTCAGAGGAATCGAAGCCTCAACAAGACCTGGATACATTAATATTGTGACTCGGGACTGTACCTTAATTTGCTCATGATCAGTTAGGTATCGAATTTTTGTGTGGGTGGTTTTCAGTTTCTGTTCAACTTCCTGGCTGTATGTGTGTAAAGATTTTCCTACGTGCTTGTGCCCAGTGAACTTGCTTACTTGGGGTCTCCGATATATAATCCAGCCCCATTATTATCCAGGCTGATCCAGCTTCCGTCAAGAGATGTTTGTTGGTGGTGCCGTGGTGGAGTGGTGCCTGAAACGAGAAGAAAAGTTTGGTAGAGTAATGGTTTGGAAGTGAAGGTTGCTTGGGGTAAAGTCGACAAGATGAAATATAGCCAAACTCTGATAGGAATATCAAGAATCGACAAACTTATATATAAAACTGAAAAAAATATGGAGAGTCGACAGGATGATGATAAATATAAATCTGAAATATATAATGGAGGTTCGACATGATGATACATGTATCCTAACTTTGATAGTAAAACACAGAGTCGACTAGAAGATTTATATACAGTAACTCTGAAAGGAAAATGGAGATTGTGTGTGTATTCGGGTGAGGATAAAATTATGTATAGTGAGTGTACCATGATCTGTGTTTATGATAGTGGTGGTGGACAGTTACTATACACTAACACCCTCCTACACCACCACTACTACCACAACCATCACCACAACCTTCACCATCACCACTACCTCCACCACCACAATCACCACCACTACCGTCATTACCACTACCTCCACCACCACTACTACCTCCACCATCACCACCACCACCACCATCGCTAATCAAAGTGACCATGGACACCGGTAACAAAGGTAAGTAAAATATTCACGTCACATATACAGTACCATTGAAGGCACATACTACACACACACTTCAAACGGGACCCTTATTATGAAGCCTAGAATAGGACGCTCCTCTACACACAACGTCTCATCCTATAGCTATATGTTGGTTTCATATGTCTACAACTGTACTGTACTTTGAGGCGTATTATTATTATTATTATTATTATTATTATTATTATTATTATTATTTAAGATAGTTCAAGGTAGGTTTCCATTGGTTAAGTAGTTGATGCGTTCTTTTGTATATAATCCATTTATATTTTTCTATCATTATTATTTTATATGTTACTGTTTTATATTCCGTAGTTCAATGGGAAACGTTTGAATGTTCGAACCCTCAAGTGTGTGTGTGTGTATATATATATATATGTGTGTGTGTGTGTGTGTGTGTTATTGCGGCGGAAGGAAGAAGAACCACCATCACATTAAGTGGAAAGAGAGAGAGAGAGAGAGAGAGAGAGAGAGAGAGAGAGAGAGAGAGAGAGAGAGAGAGAGAGGTCGCAGAACAGTTGAATGGTCACTTCTTGTTGTTGATGTTGTTTTTATCTTATCGTCGTCGTTGTCATTTTTCATTGTTTTTGTTTTATTATTATTGTTTTTTTCTTGCCTTTGTTGTTGTTATTGTTTGTTTGTTTTTCTTGTTGTTGGTGTTTTTATTGTTTTTGTTATATTATTGTTTTTATTTCTCTAATTGTTTGTTTATTTGTTATTCTTGTTGTTGATGTTTTTATTGTTTTTGTTATATTATTGTTTTTGTTTCTCTAATTGTTTGTTTGTTTGTTTGTTTTTTCTTGTAGGTGTTTTTATTGTTTTTTGTTATATTATTGTTTGTTTCTCTAATTGTTTGTTTCTCTAATTGTTTGTTTCACTAATTGTTTGTTTCTCTAATTGTTTGTTTCTCTAATTGTTTGTTTGTTTGTTTATCCCCCCCTCCCCCCTTCCTCCAGAGTAACCCTTTTGTTGTGTATAATGACCCTTAAAATTAAAATGCACACCGTAATGCCGGTTCACAATAGCAGGCGGCCCCAAGGAAGGATAATATATATACTGTATTTATATTTTATTCTCTCTCTCTCTCTCTCTCTCTCTCTCTCTCTCTCTCTCTCTCTCTCTCTCTCTCTCTCTCTCTCTCTCTCTCTCTCTCTCTCTCTCTCTCATTTTTCTCCATCCGCTACCGCTGTCCATCATCATCATCATCATCATCATCATCTCCCGCCGATGGCAATATTCTGCATTTTATCTTAATTCACAATAAATCGCTTCGTGGAAATAAATATCACATGTGACTTTGAAAAAATAATTGGTGATGCACATGTGGCAAGTTAGGTTAGGTTAGGTTAGGTTAGGTTAGGTTAGGTTAGGTTAGGTTAGGTAAGGGGAGAAATTCTTGATGGTAAATTGGATGGTTATTGAATCCATGCAAATTATGCCACGAAACAGATGCCTATGAGTAGCAATGTTAAAATTACTTGTTG
Organism: Petrolisthes manimaculis; assembly: GCA_034508575.1. Classification (NCBI taxonomy): domain Eukaryota; kingdom Metazoa; phylum Arthropoda; class Malacostraca; order Decapoda; family Porcellanidae; genus Petrolisthes; species Petrolisthes manimaculis. Next base: position 12,102 of record JAWZYT010002660.1, read on the forward strand.
CCTATGAGTAGCAATGTTAAAGTGAGTTGTTGCCTATGAGTAGCAATGTTAAAGTGACTTGTTTCCTATGAGTAGCAATGTTAAAGTGACTTGTTGCCTATGAGTAGCAATGTTAAAGTGAATTGTTTCCTATGAGTAGCAATGTTAAAGTGATTTGTTGCCTATGAGTAGCAATGCTAAAGTGATTTGTTGCCTATGAGTAGCAATGTTAAAGTGAATTGTTTTCTATGAGTAGCAATGTTAAAGTGACTTGTTGCCTATGAGTAGCAATGTTAAAGTGATTTGTTTCCTGGTATAGTTTGAAGGATCAGTAGACTTCCAATTTACCATACAAAAAAAAAAGCTCTTCCCCTTAATATTGCAATGACTCTGGCGATATAGTTAGTGGTTTGAAGACATGAAGTGCAGGTCCTAAGAAACAATTGAGCCAAACAAAGGTCAGAACAGTGTAAGCTCATTATGTGTTCTTAATTAAGGAGGTAATGATTATACTTTTGGTACAGGAGAAGGGGACTGAGAACGCTGCCTGTATCAGTTATAAGTGCTGGCAACTGTACATACATTAGAGTGCCTTGATTCCTCCATAAGTATGCCAGGAAACAGAACTAGATGAACAAAAATAATGGTGGATTGTTTTGCATTCAATTAATTTAAGGGACCCTGTGCTGTAGTCTGAATATTGGAGATAAATGAGTCCTACATATATTGCTACGAAACACCACCTATATGGAAGGAGCTTGTTTTGTGGCCTGGTCAGGAGGAATCAGAAGCCTCCATCGGTTGCTCCAGGTTTACCAACACCATAATATGTATGTACTCTTCCCCCTATAAAAGAGCTTGTCTATATATCTGTGTGTTACGTGACGACCAATTCTTGTTATAACAATGCGCAAAACTTGTCATGCTTCGCTATAATTATGTTGAAGAGAAAGCCGATGACATATTATTGAATTTAATATCAAATTTCTATACATTGTTACAGACACGATTGGCCTATGGGGGAAGCATAATTAATTAATTCACTGGACTAATTCACAAATTAATATTAGAGAATTCCATTACATACGGCTACCGCATATTTCATTTCCAGTACAACAAAATGAAGTAAATACCACTACCATTATGGCCCACACATTATCACCAACACGTTCACTCACCATACCTACTATAGTTAAGTGAAGGCAGAGTTGACATATTATTTCAATTACGTGTAAAATATTATCCCATTTTTATTGTTAGGGAAAACCTTATATATTATTGTCACTGTTTAATTAAGGGAATCCTCTCTTGAAGTGAAGATATTGGAAGGTTATAGATTCCTCCAAACTATACTAAACAATACAGACCCAATTTCTATTCATATTAGTGTAAGCTGTTTCATGGAATAGTTTAAGGGAATTGGTTGCTTCTAATTTCCTAACTCTGTGCCATTCCCTTATGGTGGAAAATTTTGTGTTGGTAAATCTGGAGCAAATCTTTCCACCTAAGTATTCCAAGCAACAGAACACCATTATTTTTGTTCATCTGTTCCTGTTTCCTGGCATATTTTGGAGAAATCAAGGCACTCCAATGTAGCAAAAATGAACTACCCCCTTAAGGACCGTATTCCTATTCTCTGGTAATGTGGCTGATGTGAGTAGTATTATATATTATAGGGGTTTTGGCGCCCCTTCGAACACCAGCCATTCCCTTTCACTTCTTCACCAGTCCCTCGTTTCCTTCGTTCATGATGTCTCTCCTCTCTGTCAACTTCTCTCTCGTATTTTTTTTTTTTTTAATCCTTATCATTTCAGTTCGGCTTGTCATAAATAATTTTTCTATATTTTCCTACAAGCATCAATATAAAGTCTATACAAAATTCTCTACCATTAAAAATGCTGTAAAAGCATGTATAATTTAGAGTCGAGATGAAAAATAAGACAGAAATTCAGATACGTTTTTTTACTCATCAAAATCATTCACCACTTTATCTCTTTATAACCAAAGATAATTTAACAGTCTCTCTCCATTAGGTCTGCAAAAAATAATTGGCTGAGGTGGGATATATAGGTACATTTTCTAGAATATATGAATATTTGAGAATGTTTGATATATCGAGCAGGTTTTTTAATGTGTATGATTTTGATTTATCATTATTATCATTATCATTATTATTATCATTATCATTATTATTATCATTATTATCATCATTTTCATGCATACCAGTTTACACTATTTTCGTTACCATTTTATATAAGTCAATTATAATATCATATAATTATTTCATGCACACCATTTTACACCATTTATGAGACAGAGATTAATGACCAACGAAGCAAAATAAAAAATAAAAGAAAAAAAAATGTCTGCTTAATGGGGGAATACAAGTGTTGGTAAATTTGGATCACCCGAATCCGCCAAACTATTCCAAGCAGCAGAACACCATTATTTTTGTTCAACTGGTCCTGTTTCCTGGCATACTTTGGAGGAATCAATGAGTTATGAAATGAACCAAACGTAAACTATCCAATTAATTAAGGTGGGTAATTCACTTTTGTTACATTGGAGTTCCTTGATTCCACCAAAGTATGCCAGGAAACAGGTCCAGATGAACAAAAATAATGGTGTTCTGTTGCTTGGAATAGTTTGGAGGAATCATTTGCTCCAGATTTACCAACACTGTACTTCCCCCTTTAAATGGAGGCGCTTGGAAACAGCCAGAGTGTTGCATCAACCATTAATCCTAAACTGAAACTTCTCTAACGCCAAACTTACTCTGGCTGGAGTATCGATGGTCTAAGGTCTCGGGGTTGAAGGGGAAAGAAAGTCATAGGAAGATTTACTTATTTATATTTTAATATTTTTTATAAAGGAAACTATCAATTTATAATTATATACTCCCATGGTGATGACAAGTCCAGATGTTTAAGGGGAGGGTATAGTTTTGGCATTTGGGGAGATAATGATTCCTCCAAACTATTCCCAGCAACAGAACACCATTATTTTTATTCATGTGGTCCTGTTTCCTGGCATACTTTGGAGGAAACAAGGAGATCTAGTGTACCAAAAGTGTACTCTCCCCTTAAAGTTATTTTGATATGGACACAGAGGTCATATTATGAAAACAGAAGTAGAATCTCTTAAGGACCCTGTGATCGTGTATGGAATTTGGAGGCTTCTGTTTCCTCCTAACTATGCCACGAAACAAGATCCTTCCATATAAGTGATGTTTAGCGGCAATATTTGAAGGACTCGTTTGCCTCCAATGTTCTGACCACATCACAGGGTCCCTTAACTGCATGGTTATAGGGTTACAACAATACATTCCTGGCCTAGTTATGTACTCAGTGGGATAAAAGAATAAATATCAATAGGTAACCTAATGAATTATATTATCACTTTGTTAAGTACCCTGTAATCGTGTATGAGGTTGTTGTTGTTGTTGTTGTTGTTGTTGTTGTTGTTGTTGTTGTTGTTGTTGTTGTTGTTAGAGGCTTCTGATTCCTCCTGACGATGCCACGAAACACGCTCCTTCCCTATATAGGTGGTGTTTCGTGCCAACATTTGTAGGACTCATTTACCTTCACTTCTCTGACTACATCACAGGGTCCCTTTTAACCGGCTGTAGGATGATTGACGATAGGAAGAGTATATATTATAATTATGATAAAATATAATATTCTTTCTACTCCCTCGTTAATTTGTAAAAGAAAGAGTATAGAAGAAAAGGATGGGTTGTTGTTTTTACTCCCAGGCTGATTGGGTGTCTATGCGCCTTGCCAGGTTAAGAGGCCACTACAGGGTTGATATATCTGAAGCGACTGATTCCTCCAAACTATTCCAAGCAACAGACCACCATTCATTATCTTTATTAATAAGGAAGGTACCGTTTCCTGGCATACATTGGAGAAATCAATAGTCTCCCTAATGTACCAAATGTCTTCTATATATATATCCCCTGAAGAATGGCCCCAGGAGTAATAATAATTTTTCACCTCCCTTCTCTCTTGGTGGGTTGGTGGGTTGATACTGAGGGTGGTGTGCTCAGTGAGGGCCTCCATTAATCATCTGCCCCACGTAATCAGTTTTCACGTCATAAAAGTTGCCGACAATGAGAGCGGCAAACATGGCGCACTACACCGGGATTATTCGGCCTTACGAGGAGGACCCTTTGAAAACAACGAGTGGCGCTTCAAGCATTCCGCCTGTAGAGTTCAAATGCCTCCATCATCAACCACTCCGTCCTTCGATTTCGGGAACCTGTGATGTGATGTTGTTGTTGTTGTTGTTGTTGTTGTTGTTGTCGGTGAGTTAAAAGATACTGATTCCTGTAAACCAGTACAAGAAACAGCATCTATAATGACTCAGGATTGTTCGTTGTGTAGGTTTTAAAGAAATTCTCAGCCATCAAGTGGCCCACAACACCACAAATCCCTTAAGTGCATATAAGTATAGTTTTGTTACACTGAAGAGCCTTGATTCCTCCAAAGTAGGCTACTGTATGTCATGAAATGGAACCAGATTAACAAATAATGGTGGCCTGTTGCTTGGAAATGTTTGGTGGAGTCAGAAGCTCCAGTTTTACCAACACTCTATTACCTCCTTAGCGCCAGAGTTTAGTCAATACTTATACAGTAAGTTTTGAAGTGTACAGTACAGTTATATGGAGTTATTAGTGTCGCTCATAGGTCCTGTATGAATAACCTCTCAATCAATTAACTAGCAAGAAATAAAATGAACTATTGTCGTAAGAAAGGAAGAAAGGAAAATAGAGAAATGGTGTTGGTGATGATGATGTTATTTGGGCATTATCATTCTTTTTTTATATTTCTAGAATTGAACGGCAGGAAATTGTACCTCCTCGTGCTTCCATACATACATCCATGGTGGGAGTCAGCTAATGTCTACCACAACACTAAATATACAGTAGTATCTCGTTCTGGGAGGCGATAGCAATGAAATCCTTCCATTCTCTGGTTTTGGTGGGGTTGGAAAGGAAATTACAGAGAATAGATGGAGAGAAGGTGATACAGTTACAGTTACAGAACCAATGAAGTAGCAAACATGAACTCTGTCACTTGCTCTTAGAAAACTCTACATGCTTCCAAAGTGTTAATACATATAAGCCCTAAATACTTAAAAAAAAAAAAAAAAAAAGGTTAGCACAATTTTGGTACATCTGCAGCATCTGATTTCTCCAAACTAGTCCAAGCAACAGGATAACATTATTTTTTTGTTAATCTAGTCCCGTTTCCTGATATACTTTAAAGAAATTGAAGCGCTCTAATGAATCAAAAGTATACATATCCTTAATTAATTAAAAGTTCAGATCGACTGGAAAAACAAAATTAACTTGACTGAGGTGATGATGTCTACAGATTTCACTTCGCCTAAATGAACAATGATGATTAAAAGTTGGTGTTCTTTTTTTCAGTTCCTCTTAAAATGAAAAAATGATCTCAAGCACAATCCAACGAGACTCCCTTCTATTACCGAGGCAATCAGTCAGTCAGTCATCATAACACTCATCATAATAATCATTGTCGTTATAAGTTACCAGGAAGTCCAATATTTAGCTCGAGTTAACTTTTTCATTCAGGCACCTGACTCAGTGGCTCATCTAATTAATTAAAGGAAGTCATCGTATTTATCTTGATTCGTTAGTTTTAAAGGGAGAATCTGCTCTATTTGGTCAAATTTTGGGCTATCGATTCCTCCGAAGTTTACCCGGAAATAAAATAGTACCTCTGTATTATTTATGTGGAATCTGTTTCCTGAAATAGTTTGTAGGAATCACCAGCCCTCGAAATGACCAAACAGATGATCTCCTCTGAAAAAATAAGTACAGCAAAAAGTACTGGACTGTCCATCTGTTTCTGAATCATCAATTTTTCACCAACATCCTTCGACTTAAAGGGGAGTGAGTGTCCACGTTCCGTCACCTAAGGATAAATAAACCCCGTAGGAGGGTATTGTTCGTAAAGATGTGGTGGATATACAATTATTTTAAGGGTTGGGCCGCCTCTTCGGACGCTAGCAAATCTATTCTCTCTTTTTAATTAAATTTTCCCACCTTTTCTGTTTCTTTCGCGATTGGAAACTTACTGAGCCTTCTCTCTATTCCCCTCTCTCCGGTGGTAAATATTGTACAAGGCCATTCACATCTAACACAATCGTTTTGTTTTTTTTACCCTTTAAAATCACGTAAACTTCGATCGCCTATAAACAATCAATCATTACTGAGCTTAACTGTGTCGCTGGTGGGGAGGGACGAGTGGAGACCTGGGGACATATGAGGGGAAGGGAAGGGAGGTGGGGAATATGGAAGGGAAGGGATAGGGAAGAGAGTTGGGGTATAGGGAAGGGAAGGGAAAGGAGGTGAGGGATATGAGGGAAAGGGATGGGAAGAGACTTGAGGGATATGGAAGGGAAGGGAAAGTGAAGGGAATTGAGGGATATGGAAGGGAAGGGAAAGGGAAGGGAGATGTGGGTGGTATTGGTAAACGTGAACTCCGACACCAGTTAACAGGCAGAGATACCCTACCACGGGATTGTCTGTCTGTTAACTTTTGAATTTGGCTGTACACTGCATGTTCTCATTCTGCGTTCCCGTAAAGCTGTAGCTCGCCCTCACAACATCCAATTTTGCCAAGCATGGGCAGGCAAAATGGACGGTATGTTTTCCCTCCACTTCTCTCCTCTCCTCTCCCTTTCCTCTCCCCTCTCCTCTCTCCCGTCCTCTCTCCTGTCCTCTCTCCTGTCCTCTCCTCTCCTCCCCTCCCCTCTCCTCTCTCCTCTCCTCTCTCCTCTCCTCTCCTCTCCCCCCCTCCCCTCTCCTCTCCTCTCCTCTCCTCTCCTCTCCTCTCCTCTCCTCTCCTCTCCTCTCCTCTCCTCTCCTCTCCTCTCCTCTCCTCTCCTTCTGGCCATGTTGAGGTGTAGGAGGGTTGGTTAGAACAGGACAATCCATGTTCACCTCTCCACTTCTTTCCTCACCAAACATCATGCAGTCATAATTATTTTTAACACATACAAATGCGATATCGATGACACGTGGAGCATTGCCAGTAGTATCAACAATGCAATGATCATCGTTTTACTGTCTAACTTGAAGCTCACTATTGCCTTCCATTTACCGTTGCACTGCCGGATATTTGTATAACAAGGATCTATTCCATTACCACACTAATTATTTCACCACCCACTCCACGTCAAATGTACCTTTAGACTGAAAATGTCACCGAGAACTTTTGGGACTCTTCAACCTTCATAACAAGATGCTTAGATTTGTTTTATGGACTGATGGCCACTGTGGAGACTCTAATCATTTAATATTATTTGTATTTTCAGCCCTCAAAGTTTGCAAATGACCAGTAGAGGTGACAGGTTTTATTTTGAGTGGAGGTGTACAGTATTCTGAACATTACCATACATATATACCTGGTGGCCGACCTCTCTGTGGCTTTGTAATGGTATTGGTAATGGTAATTGTGTGAGTCCAGCATTAAAGGGAGGTAATGGCAGGCTATACAACTACCTGGGGATTTGTATTTTTATCATTTTTAGTATTTGTAGTTTTTCTTTACCGTATATTATGTTCTATATAACTCTCTCTCTATATATATATATATAAAAAAATTATTATCATTATTATTATTATGGGCAATACTTTTTCGGGTTTGGCCCTCTTTTGGACACGAGCCAATCCCTTTCCTCTCTCCCACTGTCCTTCTTTTTCTTCTTTCTCCTTCGTGCTTGTTGTACCTTGTCTGTCTCCACTGTTGCGCATAACATTTTCTCAGGCCAAGCACAGACTTCTTTCATTTATTTATTTATTCATATATTAATTCATTTATTCATTTATTCATTGATTAATTTATTCATTGATTCATTTATTCCTTCATTCATTGATTCATTGATTCATTGATTCATTTATGTATTCAATAATTTCTTCAATCGGGATATTATTAAAAAAAATCATTATTCTAGGTGGGGCAATATTTTGTTTACAGTAGAAAATCTTATCTAAATTTTCCTCTAAAATTCAATTGCATTATTTTCCTAAGTATTCAGTTTTCTTCTGCTACACACTTATCATTATTAATTAAGGGGACAATCATACTTTGGAGACATTGGAGAGTTTTGATTCCTCCACAGTATAACGAAAAACAGGACAAATTAACACATGTTGCGTGGAATATCTTGGAGGAATCAGTGGCTACAAATATAATAATATATACCCCCCCTGTACTACCCCCCCCTCTCCCCACATTATAATAAAAATAACAGCAACAATAATAATAATAACAGATACTACTACTACCACTACTACTACTAGTACTACTACTACTACTAGTACTACTACTACTACTACTACTACTACTAGTACTACTACTACTACTAGTACTACTACTACTACTACTACTACTACTACTACTAATAATAATAATAATAATAATAATAATAATAATAATAATAATAATAATAATAATAATAATAATAATAATAATAATAATAATAATAATAATAATAATAATAATAATAATAATAATAATAATAATAATAATAATAATAACAATAACAATAACAATAACAATAACAATAACAATAACAATAACAATAACAATAACAATAACAATAACAATAACAATAACAATAACAATAACAATAACAATAACAATAACAATAACAATAACAATAACAATAACAATAACAATAACAATAACAATAACAATAACAATAACAATAACAATAACAATAACAATAACAATAACAATAACAATAACAATAACAATAACAATAACAATAACAATAACAATAACAATAACAATAACAATAACAATAACAATAACAATAACAATAACAATAACAATAACAATAACAATAATAGTAATAATAATAATAACACTGCACATTTTTAGCGCATGATATATTTTTGTAATCCCTTAATACCAGCTTTATATGACCAATACATTGTAGTCTAATGCGTTTCCTAATCGTTACCAGGAGTAAACAACACGAACGCCACAAAATATATCCTCAGATTTTTTTCCCACAAGACTCGGGAATAATGGAAGAAAAAATTATGCACGTATCAATAAAAAAAACACACACACACACACAAATATACAAGTACTCCTTTTGAGGTGCATTTATTTTATGTAATAATAATAATAATAATAATAATAATAATAATAATAATAATAATAATAATAATAATAATAATAATAATAATAATAATAATAATAATAATAATAATAATAATAATAATAATAATAATAATAATAATAATAATAATAATAATAATGATGATAATGATAATGATAATGATAATGATAATGATAATAATAATAATAATAATAATAATAATAATAATAATAATAATAATAATAATAATAATAATAATAATAATAATAATAATAATAATAATAATAATAATAATAATAATAATAATAATAATAATAATAATAATAATAATAATAATAATAATAATAATAATAATAATAATAATAATAATAATAATAATAATAATAATAATAATAATAATAATAATAATAATAATAATAATAATAATAATAATAATAATCATCATTATCATTATTATTATTATTATTATCGCTGTCGTCAAAATGAAATAACTGTAATGATGAGAGAAAGAAAAGAGAGAGAGAGAGGGAGAGAACGGAGGAAGCCTTAATGAAGTAGAATGAGAGTAGGAAAGAGGAGGAAGGTAAAAATCTTGTCAACGTGAAAAATAAAGCCAGGCAAATGGAGAATACGACAAAAAGCAGAGAAGCCAAACTTGTGATGGAAGTTAGGTCCTCTCTCTCTCTCTCTCTCTCTCTCTCTCTCTCTCTCTCTGTTGGTCTCCGTTTGTCTATCTGTCTTTTAATTAATCTGTTTGTTTGTTTGTTATTCTCATTTTATCTGTATCTTCCTTCCGTTTGTCTGTCTGTCTGTTAGTGTGTCTGTCTGTCTATATATTTCCATTCGTATGTCTGTCTGTTAGCGTGTGTGTTAGTGTGTCTGTCTGTCTCCATCTTTCCATCCGTATGTCTGTCTGTCTGTCTGTCTATAGTATAGTCTCAGTCTGTCTGTCTGTTAGTTTTCGTAAGTGTATCTGTCTGTATGTACAGTTGCCAAAAGAGATATTGCGACAACTATTGATACAATATTAAATATATTAATGTCCATAGTTGTTTGTAGGGATTATAAGTATGTATTACAGAAGGATATGTACTGTATATTTCCTTCTGTTATATATGCTTATAGTCCCTACAAATAGTTGTGGATATTACTAGGGTTAAAGTTCTATCAATAGTTGTCGCAATACTTTTTTTGGCAACTGTACATCTGTTAGTGGCTGTCTGTGAGTCTGTCTGTCTGTATCTCCCTCTGCATGTGTGTATGTGTGTGTGTATGTCCGTGTGTGTGTGTGGGTGTGTATGTTTGTGAGTCTGTGTGTATCCCCCTGCATGTGTGTATGTGTGTGTGTGTATGTCTATGAGTCTGTGTGTATCCCTCTGCATGTGTGTGTGTCCGTGCCTGTCTGTGTGTGTGTGTGTGTGTGTGTGTGTGTATGTCCGTCCCTACAAGCACATCATAACATTACACCATCATCACAGTCCAATGTCGATCCAATAACGCAGCCATAATTAACAACCAATAATTACATGTAAAATTCATATCAGTTTGCGCAAATTATCTGTCTGCTCGAATCCGATCAGCGATATCTAGAATGCGTGTAACTTAGTCAGGTCCATAGTATATAATAATAATAAATCATATAGTAAATAGTTATGGTTATATGTGATGATAATGAGGAGAGTAATAATGGTAAACAGAATATAGAAGAGGTGGAGTTTGGTCGTATCGCTGCATGTGTTGAAGGATTAATAAGTCATGATTTTAAAGAATATTTGAGTACTTATAATTGTATCGCACAAGTACTGTATAGGTTATATGGTTGAAAAAGGAGAGAGAGAGAGAGAGAGAGAGAGAGAGAGAGAGAGAGAGAGAGAGAGAGAGAGAGAGAGAGAGAGAGAGCAAGAAAAAGAGAACAAGAGGGAGAGAGCAAGAGTGAGAGGTACTATATAGACTGAGGAGTGGAATACGTGCACGACGGTGAATGGTATAATCTATTTCTCTAAACCTGATAATTAATACTGTATGTAGATAATAATGATAACCAAGCCACCACCCGTGTCTCAAAAATTCCAGGACCCCCTTAACTAAAGCGGAGAATCTCTTTTTATATACTAAACTGAAGTGCTACTGAATCCTCAAACCATCCAAGAAACAAACCACCTCATTGATGCTAATAAAGGATCTGTTTTGTGATATAATAAATATGGAGGATAAAAAAATAATGGCCTTCAATTTACTACCAAGAATCTCTCCCTTTAAAAAGCAACAGCCGACGATATCTAAGGACTTTTAACAGTGTGTGTGTGTGTGTGTGTGTGTGTGTGTGTGTGTAGAGTCTCGAATTTTTTGGAGGCAACTGTACCATTCGTCGTCCAAGGGAGTAATAATTATTTTTTATTTTTTATTTTTGCAACAGCTGGGGGAAAAAATAATTGAGGGTCACCTATTTTATCTAATGATATTCTATAACACAATACAGATTCCCCCCCCCCCAAACTCGAGGCACCATAGAATTATAAAGTCCTTCGTTTTGGGTCGGCCCCCTCATCATCATCATCATCATCGTCGTCTTCTGTATACATTTGGTTTTTATTCGAGCGACTTGATTCCTCCAAAGTATGGCAGGAAACAGGACCAGATGAACGAAAATAAATGGTGGCCTGTAGCATGAGATATAGTTTGGAGGATGCAGTTGCTCCAGATTTTTCAACACTGTACTGCCTGCCCCTTTAAAATAAAAATAAAAATCATTGTCGCTCCACCTCATTATAACCACCAGCCCCCCATCAGGGAAAGAAAGGTGACACGCCCCCATACGACAACTGTGTATCTGATTACCATATATAACGATATTGTCGACTCTCGCTCATCAAAACTTGTGTGGGGGTGACGTATAATATATATGTTTAGAGAGAGATAGAGAGAGAGACAGAGAGAGACAGACAGACAGAGAGAGAGAGAGAGAGAGAGAGAGAGGGAGAGAGAGTCAGAGGGAGAGAGGGAGGGAGACAAAGACAGAGACAGAGACAGAGACAGAGAGGGAGAGAGGGAGAGAGAGAGAGAGAGAGAGAGAGAGAGAGAGAGAGAGAGAGAGAGAGAGAGAGAGAGAGAGAGATTGATTGCGACAGTACGGTTGTGTAATTCAGTATATTATGATTACCAGGTCGCTTCGATCTGCAGGCATCAGTCAAAGCTGCTTAATTAATATATACACAGGATCGTAAATCTCAACTGATGAAAGGAAGATGGAGCTTAATTAAAAAGTCTCAGTTTCTTGGCTTTTCATATTTGAGTTCAACATAATTCTATTCAGAGTATAGAGCATCCATTCGTTTCCATCCATCGGTGAACTTTTTTCTATCGCGCCAGTTAAAAGCCTACATGAGAGGGAATAAGTGGTATTGTAATCCACAGTGACCTGAGTGAAGTAGTAAAAATAAAACATACACTCACTCACACACACACACAAAAAAAAAGGCATGCGTTCATTTTTGTCAGTGGGAAAGCTGCAGATGTTCCAATAGCGTGATTGAGTGACGAGGCTGCATGAGAGTGTTGAGGTGAGAGGCACAGAGATAAAAGAGAGTGGCAGGTATAAGCCGTAGTGGGGAGTGTATATACCCAAGTTAGGATATTCAATTTCTGGTGAGCGAGAACAAGTTAGGTATCCTACTAACTATTTCAGAATAAACATGTGCAACGTCCTGGAGAGAGAGAGAGAGAGAGAGAGAGAGAGAGAGAGAGAGAGAGAGAGAGAGAGAGAGAGAGAGAGTAAAGCCACCGCACACACTAGACAACAAAACAACAAACACTCACATAACACATAACCCTCAACTACAACAAACAACATCAGTCATTTTCTCTAACAACAAATGGTTTCTTGAAGCACAAATGTTTATAAAGCCATACAGTCCACATTGTCCATATATAATAACAGATTTACTTAACAATAGACAGATACAGTACACCACAGGAAAATCTCTTATTTTAAAAGGTAAATATCTGTTAAAAGATATAAGGGTCTGATTGTCTCTTATTTCACAGGAAACGTTTCGATATCTGATGTCTAAGTGCAGAGTTTGAGAGTGATTGACAGTAACCAGTGATTGACAGTAACCAGTGATTGACAGTAGCCAGTGCCGCCATGCCAATCATATCACATCACATCACATCACATCACTGCAAACTGTAATATATATATATATATATATATATATATATATATATATATATATATATATATATATATATATATATATCATACAACTGAAGCACAAATCAACAAAAATGTATATATAATCTCACGCATCTACAAGTCAACACAAAGAGGGTAATGATGCTAATGAAAATAATAGCTGCAAGGTCTTTGCTGCCCTCCAACAATTTCACTCTAATTCCCTTTTAATTTTCTCTGATTCTCTCTAATTCCCTTTACATTCCCTCATTACCACTAACGTTAATGTTGGTTTGCTACTGAGCAATACCGCATCCTCATTTCAAATAAACGTATTGTTTTGCCGGACAGTAAAAGTTTTATTGAAGACACAGTTAGGTTTTAGAAGTAGATACATTGGATTTCTAAAGTTTGCCATCTATATCGTAGAATTTTACCCATTGATAATTACCACAGTTCTCTCGTTGTAGAGCAGAAGATACCCCTTCCCTTTATCCAATATCTCCCAGTGCTATTCCTCAACTCTATAGCAGCTTTAATACGACACATATTAAAAGAGAAATAGAATAATACAATATTTCTGGTGAACAACTGATTCCCCAATTTGTGGAGCGAAATTTTCACCACCTTCAGAACTGCCTCCTGAATTGTTTATCTAATACCTCACTAAAATAACATAACTTTTAACATACTGTAGTTTTCTCACGGTCTTCTCTCTACGGTAGCATAATTTTCACTCTTAAATATTTTGGCAACACACTGTTTCGTCTGTACATCTGTATAAGAAAATATTATCAATCAACTCGTGAAAAAAAAAACATGAAATCCTCCCATCGACTTTATTACCATTGCTGTTCCTCAGAGTAGTATACAGACGAGTTAGGATAGTTTTTAAGCAAATAACCTTCCCAAGAACCAGCCAGCACGCATGTTACTGTTTGCTATATATTATTTTTTTCATTTTCAATCCTTTGTAATCCTTTGTTTGCATGACGGTTCGCCGAGGTAAAGTCGAGATTGTGTGTGTGTGTCCGTGACTGGGTCCGTGTTTTATGGAAGTTCTTGTAGTCATTCCTCAGTTCTATTGTTTGTTTGTGAGGAGAAACTTTTATTTTTTTTTATCACATTTTAAGTTATTCCCTGAAAAAGGATGAAATATGCTTCCCCTCACAAAATACCAGGTGTAGTATAATATGTACTGCTGTATGTATGTATGTGAATGCATTGTGGCAATACTGTTGTTGCTGTCTTCTTTAATTTTTGCTTGCACACAGTAGTCGCCGTTATTGTTGTTGTTGTTGTTGTTGTTGTTGTTGTTGTTGTTGTTGTTGTTGTTGCTACACTAATCGATGCTTGTTTTCTAGTTTTAGTCTCAAAGGTCCTTCTCTTTTTCGTTTACGTTTGGCTAAGGAAGGATGAGGCATGTATCCATTATTCATCATGTATATAGGCTAATAAGTCACCAGTATAAATATTATGATAGTTTGAGTGTTTGCAAGTGATAAAAAAAGTTATATTAGACGAGACTATAATATAGAAAATAAAATAATAACCCCTTACTGAAGAGAAAAGTTTGATAAGTAAGATTAATGATAATGTGTTGACAAAGAAGATTATATTTCAATTTAGAGGCATATATTTATTATATAGTAGGTGGATTGAAGGCTAGACTGGTTCCTACAAACTGAAAATAGAACAATGTTTATACAAATGGACTCTAATTTTTTGGTTAGCGAGGTTAGGTTAGGTTAGGTTAGGTTAGGTTAGGTTAGGATAGGATATAGGAGTGATGAATCAGTAACCTCCAATTACGAGGTAGTTGATAATATGTTAGTTCTCTTTATCATAAGTGAATAAAAGCAAATGAACTCTATATGTGACAGAAACACACACAGATATACAGACACGCACATAATTATACGCACAGACACACACACAGATATACAGACACTCACATATACGCACACAGACACACACACACACACACAAACACACACACACACACACACTCCGCTACTAGATATAAATAGAGGGATGAACAGGCATATCTCACCAACCAGAGCTGTAATGGCAACACAGCGAAAATTTTATGAGCGTCGGTGAGTTGTGGGAAGATGTGGTGGTGCCTAGTTAGTTAAAAGTTAAGGGGAGAGTAGTAGACTTTGGACAGATTGGAGTGCCTTGATTCCTCCAAAGTATGCCAGGAAAAAGACCCAGATGAAGACATATAATGGTATCCTAGCTGTTGCCTGGAATAGTTTGGAGGAATCATAATCTCCAAAAATGTCAAAACTATACCCTCCCTTTAATTAATGTCTTGTGATTCCTCCAAACTGTGCAAAGAGGAGAAACTCTTGGAGGTGAATTGCAGGGTCTATCTATGCTTCCAACCTTTGTAAATAAGTGGGTTATATTAATGTTTTGTGGGACTTTTGATGGTAAATTGGAGGGCTACTGTTTCCTCCAAACTGTGAAAATTATTAGAAAGAATTAAGGGAAGCTGGAGAGATTCTTGATGGTACAAATTGGTGAGGAATCAAGGCGCTCTTATGTACAGTCGGACTCAGAAATTGATACACAAAACAATGGTTAATAAGGGTCTTAATTCTGCACATACATACGCAATGATTGTTCTACTGACTGATTCAAGTATTGGCCAAATAACATTACTAAAAGTGCTTGTTGTTGAAAAAATAATGTATTAAATGTTCTAGTTGTTATGAAGCCTTAAGTGGGTGCAGGAATAGGGGGACAGGCTTGGGGGGGGGGGGGTTAGGGGGTTGCGGGAATAGGGGGACAGGCTTGGGGGGGTTTAGGGAATAGGGGACAGGCTCTCTACCTACCCCAAGCCTGTCCCCCCTATCCCCGCACCCTCTAGACCCCCCCGAAGCCTGTCCCCTACTCCCGCACCCCCTTTATGTCAACAGTGGTGTAAACAAATTCCTGAAGCCGACTGTACCAAAAGTGTATTATCGCTTTAATTAATGTAAGTCTGTTTTGGGTCACAGAGTAGAGGAGGAATAGACAGCCTTCATTCCACCTTATATCACACTTCCTGATGTACAGTACGGTTTGCCACAGGAATTCTTACACAGGATATAATATATGTAAAGATAGGTCATTATTTTTCTTTCTTTCTCTTCCCGGTTTTCTTTTCTTACTTTGTTTATTTATGTATTTTTTTTTTTATTTTTTTTTTATTTTTTATTTTTTATTTTTTTTCTATATATAGAATTAACTGTTCGGCACGCCCACCAGTTTATCACGCCATAAACTCAATTCCTCCATCCTCCGTTTCCTGAAGGCCAGGCAGGGAGGCAGGGAGGCAGGGAGGGACGCAAGATTTGTTCACCGTTCCCTCCTGACTGTCCCCATAGTAAAGTTGAGGAAATATTGTTTACATTTATACGAGGAAGCCTGCCGTAAGCTTAGCCTTCACGGGTATAGAGAGCTAGGGTCATGGTTATAGAAAGCTGGTAATATTTAAAGGGGTAGTATAGTGCAAGGATGAGAAACAGTATCTCATCCTATATCTCATCCTATATATCTCATACTGTATCTCATCCTTCGTATAGTGTTGGTGTGTACAGTTGGCCCCAGGAATTCGTAGACATCATGCACTGTGACATCAATTAAGGGTTCGTAGCAACTAGAAAATTTAGTACGTTATTATTTTATCGAACACCAAACATTTCTAGTAAAAGTTATTTGGGTAAAACTTGAATCAGTCGACAGAATAATGCCTACAGTGTGTGCAAAATTATCTGTGTACGAATTCCAGAGGCCGACTGTACGTTATAATAATATTATAGCCTTGATTCGACCAAAGTATGCCAGGAAATAGGGCCCTGTATAATTTAGTTCAGTGTTCACGATCCATGAGTTATTGTGGTGAATAGAATCAGAAGTGTGTGTGTGTGTGTGTGTGTGTGTGTGTGTGTGTGTGTGTGTGTGTGTGTGTGTGTGTGTGATGCTAAGCTACCCAAGATCAATGGAAAAATAAAATGATAAAGAACCAGCTGGTCATCAGTGAAACGCATTAACCAATCACTGCAAAATTAATGTATGTTAACTGCCACGTTTAGCTGTTCACATTACAGTCACTACATTAGTATACATCCATTTTCTGTCCCAACTCAACTCATTTCTAAACACACAGCCTTCTCTTCCATAGTTAATGTTCATACTGAATGCAACCGCCAGTACTGTGCAGTGATTAGATAATAAAAACAAAAGGAGACTGGTTGGTCCTAGTCTTATTCCCATACACTCAATTTAATACAAATGTTCCTTTTATATACTTTTATTTTATTATTTATGTCAGTTCCTCACCAAAACCCGCCACTGCTACTGTAATTGTTTTAGTGTAATTGTAACTATAAAAATTTTAACCAGAGTTGACCCAAGTTATTGATGTTCCCCCTCCATATTTCATTCTTGGTTTTGTTAGAACCAAAGAAAAAGATTCACTTTAACTCAAACTATGATAAATCATCCTTTTAGCCATGTTTGTTCTCCAATTCTTGATCCACTGAGATCACCCGTAGGAAATTAGTCCCCCCAAAGTAGAGTTTATTCATAACAAAAAGGGATTCGCTTCAAGTAGACAACTCTCACCAGCGGTTTACCAAAAAGGAAAAGATATTATGGATATTATATTTAATCAACAGCAGGTTAGCTTTTTCCTCCTCCGTCTCCTAACCCTTCTCCTACATCTTATTCCACGTATATGTCCCATAGAGTTCACTAATTCAAACGCACCTATAGCTCTCGATCCGGCTAATCTTCACTATCCAGTCTATATTCGGTAAGAGGATTGTAAGGAACCGAATCATCAGTAGAAAGAGCTGAATAAGAAAGGCTGTGAACAGTCCAAATCTTCTTTATTCAAAGTAACCAAACGTTTTGATAATCATCACTTGTCATAATAATGTCTAATACTGTAAATACAAAGCATAATACAACAAGTACATTACACCACATTAAAAATAAATCCTAACCAACCATGTAATATATTAATATATATATATATATATATATATATATATATATATATATATATATATATATATATATATATATATATATATATATATATATATATATATATATATATATTGTACACCAATTATTTAAACTTCATTATGCTACTCAATCGGTCAATGTGAATAGGTTAGCGGGTGACCTGATGTCTGTAGTTGAACCATCCAGTGGAGCCAGCCACCAGGATGGCCCATAGCTGCCCCTCGTCCCCCTGATCCCTGGCCCCTACCACAGCAGTCTCACCACAGCCACCACACAGCGCCACCACAGCTGCCAACACACACACTAACCACACTTCCATCTTCATACTAACACCATGTAACTACCTAGAAATAAGATGCATGTGTCAGAATCAGGGTCAATACTTACATACAAAAGACTATAAGCAAACATAATCATGCGTGAAACAAATATACTGTATAGTGGATTTTTACTTGCAGTTTTGGGAGGCAATTGTTCCTGAAAAGGAGATGCACCTGAGCCCAAGAATGAGCTGTGTTCTAGTAATCCCATTCACTCCTCTCTGCTCATGCACCGATGACTGAGGGTGATGCATGGGGGCGTTTTAACATATTATCACATACACGTATAGGACAATGTATGTGCATGTAAACAATACTGGAGATAACGTGGCTGTAATTCCGTGTTACTCCTTTGGCTATTCTCTGTTGTCATTGTCACGGTAAAATGTGTTTCTCATCGAGTAAATTCTGGGAAAATAATGAGTAATGAATGACTATAGCCATTTATTAAGCAATAATTGATTAAAATACTGATATAATTAATATTTTTACTTCTTGAAAGTTTCATTTGTCATGAAGAAATTATTGTACCAATATATATATACATATGTATACCTTGTGTTTTATTGTGCGATTATGTGGGCGCGTGTAAGTGTTGATGTATGTGTGTGCAAGCAAATGTGTGTTCATCTGTGTGTGTGTGTTTTTATGTGTCTATGTGTGTAGTTAATTGTGTTTGTGCGTGTGTATATCTCTGTCCAGGATGTTTTTATACTTGAGAGAGAGAGAGAGAGAGAGAGAGAGAGAGAGAGAGAGAGAGAGAGAGTGAAAGATGACAATAGGTGGAACCAGTGTGAGTTGACCCAGCCTGTCCTGTCACCTTCACCAATACGTGTGGCTGAGCACGATGGGTGGGGGCGGCTCAAGGTAGACAACACACACACACACACACACACACAGATATATATATATATATATATATATATATATATATATTATTCTAGAAACTTACAGTATACACAGAAGCACACTTACATAATATTATGTAAATACACACGCACACTAACATACAAACATACACACGCACACTAACATACAAACATACACACACACATACATTTGTACTCACTATATCACTACATTTTCTACACTGACATAATATTATCCAACACCAAACACGAGGAACAGGGTACGTGGTAATTAAAAGAAACTTCCATTTTCAGTAATAATTTTGTCTCTGTATTTGTCTGTCCAGTGAATTTTATTCAGTTAATTACTTTGTTCATACTCACCTTGCTAAATTAATGTCATGTTCTGTCAACCTCAGTAGGAGATTAACCAATAAACGTTATCTGTGGCTGGGTTGGATGGGTGGACGTGTAGTGGTGGTGATGGTGTTGGGTTGTGGGGGCAGATCCAACCATTATGATCTGACCCACCTTCCATTATAATCTCATCATCCCACACTAGAACCATGAATGTGATTATAGTCGACTCTGCCCATGTCATTGGCACTACCGAGTGATCGTGTTGTTTTGTGTTGTACAGTCGGCGGCAAATGTTCTGTCGCCTCACTCAGCACGTTTTCAAAGCTAACATAAAGGTTAATTATCGAAGAAACACATTCACCAAACAGAAATACGACATCCAAGGAGTAAAATAATAAACATCTCTTATATATTTTTGTAGTTTACGAGTCTGTGAAGCTTATATTTCCATACTTACTTTATGACATGGCAGATTTGGCGACAAGATACATACATGCCGCCGTCTGTACCTCTGGACCATCACTTGATTACACCTGCTTGTTATGGGCATTTGGATAGTAGACTCGGGGGGCGTTATTATGATAGCTAAACCTCAGGTATGAACGCCCTGTGTAATGCAAATATTGGTGAGTTTGAAAAATGATTGAACAAACCTAAAAAAAAGACCATTTATATCCATTGTAGGGTATTTTACAGGTATGTGATTTTATACCAAATATGTACTTTATCTTCATTTCTGTTAATGGCTATATCATTTAAATTTAACCCTTTGGAATCCCTGTGTTTTCTACTTGATATAATGATACCATAATTTGAGAGTTGATGATAATGCACAGAATACAACGATACTGCTAAGAAAATGGACAGAGGACGCATCTTTTCACCAAAGAGGTTGTATCCTGCCATGGTAACTTTGCTTTGTGTTTCTCATAAGGTGATAACTAAAACCAACACTGGCATTCAAGGAATCAACTACTGAATTAGCTGAGAAACTCGCTGATAAACCGTTCACCGTTCTTACAACTTGACTATAATTGAGATGAAAGGAATATCATTTATATATACATTCGAGAATCTCGTCTTTGCCATAACTGTCTACCACCCCGAACAAGACATCGTACAAAAAAACAACAGATTAGCTAAAGGTGTCAGAGGATGCACTTGTGGCAGTGATTCATGTCAAACTTTGATACTTCTATTCACATAACAATAAATTAAATTATTTATGTTTTGTTACCCTTTCCTTTACCAAAAATGAAGACTTATCACGTTTTAAGTACAGGGCCGATGACTTGCGATATTGTGAATTTGGAAATATCACTTTAAAGGGCAAAATTAGTGAATTTGTAGTGGCTTTTAGCCACAAAATATCTCTTATTGGTATTAGGTGAACCAGCGCAGCTGTATGCTATAGAGACATCATCAAGGTAGCCTAGGTTAATCTAGTATAGAAGCTACCTGATGTGTTCCGTGACGACATCGGAAATCGAAATCGAAATTCCCGGCGCTAGCGCTGGTAGTGACACCTAGTGGTGGCCTATGGTACTAATGACCCCCTGGTGGCAGGGCAAGGATCCTTCCTCGTTCACTAAAAATGAGAAGTATCGTAAAGAAAGGAAATAGGTTCCAAAAGGGAGGAGGGAGGGTAAAATCTGCGCTGGTTCACCTAATACCAATAAGAGATATTTTGTGGCTAAAAGCCACTACAAATTCACTATTATTGGTATATAGTGAACCAGCGCAGCTGTATGCTATGCGTGAGAAGAGGAGGCGGGAGGAAATTGGAGGAACCTAACTGGAAGGATCGCCCTCACCAGACTTGTTGTTGTTGTAGTTGTGAAGGTCACTCGTAGGAAGAGTCGATGTGTGAATATAGTCTCCCCTGCGACTATGAGTGGGGAAACTCCTTTAAGGAATAAAAGGATAACCAAGAGTTGTGTCACAACCAAGGTATTAAATCGTAAGTCTAAACAAGTGTTGGGTAAAACACTTGTTAGGACGAGATTATGTTTATTGAACTATCTGTATCTAGAAAAACAAGATCTATGCAAGGTTGGATACAAGATATTTGTTTATTTACAAATACATAAATGTAAAAGATGAAGAAATGGTGGTGAGTAATTACAGGATGGGTATGACAGGTGATACCTGGCCTGACCTTTACCCCTCGGGTTACCCCCCCCCCCCTTTTCTTACCATGACGTCCCCTGATAGGTGGTGACGTAATAGTAAGGTCAGGGGGAGTAGCTAGAGCTACGCATTGAGTGGGATTCACCGAGTGATAAAGATATCTCGTCTTGGAGGTAGTAGAGGCCCATCCCCTCAAATCCTGTACCCTCTCCATCGAGTGAGTTCTAATGAAGGAGAGTGAGGCAGCCATATCCCTAACGCTGTATGCTTTAGGGGCATGTCCAGGGTCTGCATTATTAATCACTCGGCAGAGAAGGCGAGCGATTGATCTGGGAGAGAGAGGCACACCAGACTTGGAGTTATAGAATAAGTGGTCTAGTGAAGCCTCTCTCGTAGCATCGACATTTTTTTTTTTTTTTTTTTTTTTTTTTTTTTTTTTTTTTTTTTTTTTTTTTTTTTTTTTAAGGCATGAATTTGGCAGAGTGGGTGAATACCTCCATCCAGCTGGAAGGACGGAAACTCGAGGGGGCCAATTCTGCTATGTGCTTGCTCATTTTTGCTAAAATGTGGGTGAAGGTGAAATCGTTAAAAAGGTTGAGTTAAAATCTAATGAGGAGAATGAGGGGTGTCGGGTAAGAGCTGCCAGCTGAGAAGCTCTATACTCTGTAGCTAAAGCAAGCAGAAAGAGAGATCTCTGAAGGAGATGGTTTACGTTAAGTGTGACCCCCTCGAAGGTCAGGTAGGTAAGGACACGATGTGGGTATGATGCGGGGCCGTACCTGCCCTAATCCCCATTCAGAGAAGGGTGAGTGGTCTCTCGGGAACCTTGATCATAAACCCAAGGAGAAGGGGGTCTGACAGGGCGGCATGGTGTGCTAAAATAGTCTTGCCCACTGTTATGTTTGTGATAACTGTTTGCTGAGGCTACACTGTAAAACTTCGAGTGTGTAGACGTAGTGACACTTGAAGCGGTGCAGCTAAACGTGCTGGATAGGCAAGCTAGTCTCAGGTGAAGAGGATGGGACATTGTCTATATCGGAAACGGAAGTCCTTGTATATCTTTTTGGGCGTCTGTCGAGCCAATCTTAACACCCTCATTGTAATTGACACGTTTATCGATACGTGCTCCTTGAAAGGGGCGTGTATCCACCAATCGTGGAGGTACAGTCGGCAGCACAAGTTCGTATCATCTCCACTTACGTATGCTAGAGTAAAATTGACATTATGACAATTAAAACCTAAAGAAGGCAGTTCTATCTCACAAATTATAAAAAGCACATGCTGTTAGGATAGAACAAGGGTAGAACACCAGCAAAAATACGCGGACGAGATGGAAGCGAACCTATGCTGCCGGCTGCGCTTGGGAGTGGGGAAGAAGAGGTGAGACGGAGGGTGGAATGGTACGTGCCAGTACTATCCCTTTTGTAGTGGAACCTGGGCCACTGATAACATCTTGGAGTGTTGGGGCTTCAAGAATATGTTTTGAGCGCTCAGGTCGGTCACTAGTCTCGTCCCATCCGAGTTTACTCGGGTACTGTGACTCGGTGGGACAACAATACCTTTCTCTTAGCTGGTTCCACTCCCCCATTTTCTCCATCTTTCTCTCAAGTGCAGGCTGACTGAGGGTATCACCTAGGGAGACACGTAGGGCAGGTGTAGTGGTGGTAAGGGAAAGAAGTTCAAGTGTAAGACTACTGAGAAAAAAGTAAATTTGCCTCGGGAAAAGAGAGAGGCGAATAGAATAAAATTAATAGGTGTACGACATATGACTACACCTTAATATCACAAATATTTCAAAGAAATAAAATGATTGAGTGAAATGAATTCACCGGAACCGTAACTCATGGACAAGAAGGCCGTGTTTTCCTACCTCCGCTGATCAGTCTTGGGTGAGCCAGACTGGCGCCCACCCCGTCAGTCATCACTGGGGGGGTCATTGTGGGGGTAGGTGGAGGTGTGCTCCATTCAGTGTAGTCTCCCACGACGGAGCTGGTGCCTACTCTGTCCTGTGTTGGAAGGATGGATAGGTGTGCGTGGGTAGAACTGTGTCTGTTGTCTTGCTGGCGAGTGGGTCCTGTGAGGCACAGATATTAATGGTCTGGTCTGTTGAGGAGGGATGCAGCCTACGGGCAAACAGAACTGTTAGCCTAAAAATAAGTATGTGACAAAACATCACATTTATAATTCCCCAAACAGGTCCCTTAGACATAGATAAGTTATCTACGGATAAACAGAACAGTTAGTATAGGAATGTATACTATAAATATGTGGCAAAACATCATATTTATACATCCACACACAGGTACACCAAAATTAGGGAAACTTACTTTGGTGTGACATGTTTAGAAAGTTAGTATAGAAATGTATAAGATACTTATGTGACAAAACATAATAATTATCGTTCCGTACAGAGGTAAACCAAACCTAGGCAGACTTGAGTTGGTGTTACCTGTATAGACCCTTTTAGTAAAGGACTGTATAACTGTGTGGAAACATAATTATAATTCCACACATAGGTACACCCAAATTAGGGGAACTTTGTATAGAACAGGTAGCATAGAGATGTACAAAAGTATAATGTAACAAAAGGTTATATTATCATTCTGCACACTGATACACCAAACCTCAGTAAATTTATGTTGGTGTTGCCTGTACCGAACAGTTAGTATAGGAATGTAGAAAATAATTATGTGATAAAACATGATATTTATAATACCGTAGTTACACCAAACTTAGGTAATTTGAGTTAGTCTCTTGTCACGTAGGTTGGTGAGGCCCGTGTGACGTAGAGAATGAGGTCTGGATTGTTTTGGTGGGCGCTGCCTCCGGACAATCAGAACAAGTAGCACACATTTGTCTAGACTTATGGGAACTCACGTAATACATCCATTTGTAATTTTTCTCAACCCTCGATACCATCGGGTATGAAAAATAAACATAGGGAAAACTGTGTAAACTAATGTGAATCCACAAAGTGAGCAATCAAATTTGTAATACCCCTTGTATTATCAAATTAGCAAAAGGATGTAAACCTACTTTTGCGCTGCCTGCTGGTCACACAAAGCAGGTGAGAGTGGGCCTGCCTTAACCACTCCTCTCTGGGCCAGCTCTGGGGTGGCCTTGGCGGCTGTTCGGGCTGCTATCCCTGCCTCCACGAACGTCCTAGTGGAGGCCCTGCAGGTCGAATGGCGCCCTGGCAGCAGACCCTTCTGTCATGGTCGTCAGTGACGGACCAGGACGTCACTGTATAAAATACACAATAAAGACAATGGGTGAATAACATTATATAACAATATATAATGAAATAAAGTTGGTATATAAGTGGCAAAATTTCAGCAGAAATTTGTACTTAATGGAGTTTGAGGCCAGCTAATTCATGGACGCAGTTCGCCAGTCGCCTGAGGTATACACAATAAAGACAATGGGTGAATAACATTATATAACAATATATAATGAAATAAAGTTGGTATATAAGTGGCAAAATTTCAGCAGAAATTTGTACTTACTGGAATGTGAGGCCAGCTAATTCATGGACGCAGTCCGCCAGTCGCCTGAGGTAGTTCCGTCCCAAGGGCATGGCTGCGCCTGTAGCCAACGCGTGGGTTAACTCCTGACGCGCCGAGTCCAACGACGCCAACATCATAGTCTCAGTTTCCTACAGCTGGTAGGACACGGGCGGCTCTAGAGACAGGATGGGAGATAGTAGGCTCCACCCCGACCGACCCCATGCGAGGCCGGGGCAGGTATAGGCAAGCGAAACGGCAGGAGCTGGGGGAACAGAGTCGGGACTAATGACGACACCATGTCAGACATCGAACGAGGCATGTCCTCCATAGACACAGGTTCGACACCTCGGTGTAGGCTTACGGCTGCGCACGGGTGGCGACGTAATGTCTAAGTCACCTTCTCCTCTGTCTGCTGGGAAAAATGCATCCGAGGACAGGAAGATTTTAGGAGTATCAGAAGACCTATCAACCTTCCATGCCTCGGATGAATTAAGTTTATCTATATCCACCAAGAAGCCCATAGCATCCAAGGTGGTAACAGTAGAGACCTTCGAGGATGACGGTGTAGGTGTGGCAATGGTGCGAGCCTTGTAGAAGGGCACCTGTTCCCCCAGAGAATCCGCCCCCCACTTCAGGATGACATCCTCGCGTCGCACCCACGCATCCGGGTGGTCTGTGTCAGGAGACCACGCCACCTCAGGGGGGGGGGGGAAGGAGGACAGGGCACCGCATCCTCCTCGCCTCCACGCATGAAGGGGGGACGGGCTCGTGGGGTAGGATACCGCATCCTCCTCGCCTCCACGCATGGGGGGGACGGGCTCAGGGGGTGGGGTGGATGTACGCCACCCCTCCACCCCCCCCGAGACCGGACCCAGACGCCGCACATGGAGCCGAGGAGGCCTGATGAGGTACGGGAGGAAGGGGGGCTGATCGTCGGTGGCGGTGTGTCTTCTTGAGAGAACTGGCCTTGGCTTTAGTTCTACGCTTCCTCCCCCGAGAGTGCCTCACAGAGGTCACTAACTGAGGAGTCGGCGGCCTAACCCCGCTGGGCCCTGGTAACGGCGAGGAAACCGAGGGTAACCGAGCTACAGACTGACTTGTCTCTGGCTGAGGGGGAAATCCTCGGAACAGAGGGTCAGAACTGTCAAGGGAAGGAAGTATATAGGTCAATTGGGCGAGACAAGGATTCTACCCCTTGTGACTCCGAATTGCCTGATGCAGGTTAATTGGGCGAGACAAGGATTCTACCCCTTGTGACTCCGAATTACCTGATGCAGGGTACTGAATTCTTGATAATCCTAATTCAGTCCCAAGTGAAGGGTCAGCCCTTACCAAGACAGACCCATCACGATTTTCACCACCCGTCTCAATCTCGTCAACACTGTCTTTAAAGAAAGGCAGGAAGCTTAGGGCGAGCATCCGGCGTGGCTTCCTTGAACAGACCCACCCCAATCCGCACACCCAATACACGCCATGGGGTCGCGGCAGGAGTAGCACAGGGAGCATGTGCGGAACCATGGAAGTGTCCACCCGTCGCTAAGCGAGCTGAACAGCTAGTCGTAGCACACACAATACGAGTAGACTGAGGAAATAAAATGAATTACCACGTGAAACACGTGGGAAACACAAAACACAAAATAAATAAAATTTGTGCAAAAACACACTCACACAAGGAGTGAAGAAAAATAATTAAACCCACGTGCAAATCGTAACCATAAGGGAACGAAGAGGCAAGGATAAAACGGGATAAAAGAGGACACTCACAAGGGGTGAACGAAATTAAACCCACGTGCACATCGTAACCATAAGGGAACGAAGAGGCAAGGATAAAAACGGGATAAAAGAGGACACTCACAAGGAGTGAACTAAATTACATAAACTCACGTGCACATCGTAACCATAAGGGAACGAAGAGGCAAGGATAATAACGGGATAAAAGAGGACACTCACAAGGAGTGAACTAAATTACATAAACTCACGTGCACATCGTAACCAGAAGGGAACGAAGAGGCAAGGATAATAACGGGATAAAAGAGGACACTCACAAGGAGTGAACTAAATTACATAAACTCACGTGCACATCGTAACCAGAAGGGAACGAAGAGGCAAGGATAATAACGGGATAAAAGAGGACACTCACAAGGAGTGAACTAAATTACATAAACTCACGTGCACATCGTAACCAGAAGGGAACGAAGAGGCAAGGATAATAACGGGATAAAAGAGGACACTCACAAGGAGTGAACTAAATTACATAAACTCACGTGCACATCGTAACCAGAAGGGAACGAAGAGGCAAGGATAATAACGGGATAAAAGAGGACTAACCAAGGACCCAAAAACGAGGGTAAAAGCAAGGAGCCCCGAACAAAAGAAATGTTCCACCAGGAAAACCACGAGAAACCGCACCAACACACGTGGAGAACAAAAAATCCCGAAAACGGGAAGAAAATAAAGCAAAAGCAAAATAACTAGCTTGAAACCCAGGTAAATAAAAAGAGGGTCTAGCAGGCAAGGATCAAAAAAGGCCCGAAGGCCAGATGACCCGAACAATATCACGTGCAAATTTAAAAAACAAAACACCAAGTAGAAAACAGAACAGGGTGTGGAAATAGGAAAATAATCCAACAGGAAAACACACTCACTAAAAGGGAGTGGGGTTCAAAAACAAAAGCAAAGATGCAACAAAGAAAGTGAAAGAAACACTAAGTAAAACATCCAAACCAAAAATAAGAACCACCATTTAAAACCATCTGCAAAGCAGGCAAACCACAAGAAACCCGAAATAAAAACAAACAGGAACAAAAGCAGTGCTAACCATAACGAACGAAGCTCGACGAGGAGATGTTGACGCTGTATGTTCCGTGAAAAAGTGAACGAGGAAGGATCCTTGCCCTGCCACCAGGGGGTCATTAGTACCATAGGCCACCACTAGGTGTCACTACCAGCGCTAGCGCCGGGAATTTCGATTTCGATTTCCGATGTCGTCACGGAACACATCAGGTAGCTTCTATACTAGATTAACCTAGGCTACCTTGATGATGTCTCTATAGCATACAGCTGCGCTGGTTCACTATATACCAATAATATCATACTTTAGCCAGAGCGATATTATGAATATTAATTAACGCGGTGGAAGAAGTCACGGTAGAATTGATCAAGATGTGGTTGATGTGGGCAGTATTTTAAGGACATTTTTGGAGATAACGATTCCTCCTAACTATTTGCAGGCGACCATTATTTTAGCTAATCTGGTCCTGTTTCCTAGCCTACTTTGGAGGAATCAAGGCTATCTAATGTTCCAAATAATACTCTCCAACTTAAAGGGTTTTGGTGCCATTTCTAACCCCAGCCACTCCCTTTCAATTCCTCAACTGTCCCTTCTATCCTTCTATTTCCTTCGTGCTTGATCTCCCCTTTCACTCTATCCTTCTCCCTCAAGCTAAAAAGTCTTCTCTAGTATAGGGCAATGATATTTCTTCCCCGTCAATTCAAATGTTTGATTGAATGATATAAGGAGCCGCAACAGTGAAGTTATATAGCGCCAGAAAAAGGTGATAGAAAGGTGTGACAGCCAGCAGATAGAAAATAGAGAGAAAAGAGGGACAGCTGAAGAACTGAATGCTAGTGGCTGGGGCCGAAGGGGCGCCAAAACCCTGAAAGTATTGTCTCGATCAATACAGGATATCAATTAAATTCAAACTGAAATTACTTATAAATCTATTCAACAAATTCAATAATTATTTATTAAAAGCATTTCCATAGTCATCATGATCATTGCTACAATCATCCCAGTAACGAGAAAACAATAATAATAATAATAATAATAATAATAATAATAATAATAATAATAATAATAACTTATCTTCACCGACCTACCCATCTCTACCTTTGTTGTGGTTCAGGTGTTATTGTTGTTGTTGTTGTTGTTGACTCTGATTATCGGAAAGGGGCGTAAGGTCGAGTGAGGGAAAGATTACGTCCAGCCGAGTAGCCGACGTGTATATAAAGTAGTGGAGCAGCGTTAGTGACCCACACACCAAGTTAGTGACCCACACCGTCAGTACTGTACTTGGTGCCTGGTTTATTAACTTCTCTGTTCTGAGTGATACCGGTATGTGTGTTCAGTCATATTTATAATGTCTTGTCCACTCCCATCAGTAGGCCTATATATATGTCAGTGGAATAGATTATCCGGTATATATGTGGTGTACTATATGCGTGGAGTTTTCATCATTCATACATGAGTTTACAGGTCCCACTAAAGTCATGTCTGTTTTTGTAAATAGAATACCAATATAATGATGATAATACATAACCTAGTGAAAACTTGTGATTCTGGAGAATTTTAAGTTACCAGGAAAAAAATTCTACATATCAACATCATACTTAGAATGGTGAGTGGAGAGTCTCTGTAACTTAACCCTATACATTATCTCCTTTAGTGTGAATGTCTGTGTGTGTGTTTCAGTGTGAAGATGCGTGTGTTGGTGGCTCTGATGGTGGTGGTGGTGTCGGTGTGTGTACAAGCCCTGGTGATGCCTGCCAGTACCGACGACTCTGGTGACTTGTGGGCCGTGTTGGTGGCTGGCTCCAAGACCTACATGAACTACAGGCATCAGGTCAGTTTAACAGATATTATGTTTCTTATATTAATAAAAACCCGACAATGATATAAACAATGTAAATAGTGTGTAGTTTTTTGGGAGGAAAGGGGAATACATTTGCAATTATAAACGCTTGACATATCTGATCTATATCAACATGAAAAACATTTCATAGATGTAATGACAAATAATTTTTACCTTATTATCGTTGTTGTTGTTGTTGTATGAAACTGACGTCTCTCTTTGCACACAACAGGCGGATGTGTGTCACGCCTACCAGATCCTACACAGCCATGGTGTCCCCGACGACCACATCATCGTCATGATGTTTGACGACATCGCCAACAGCCCAGAGTAAGAGTAATATTTTGGCGTCATATGTTAATTATCACTTACTAGAATGTTGGGTATTCATCTGTTATTATTTGATTATCACTTAATTGAATTTTAGATACACATCTGTTAGTATATGCTAATTTTGGGAAAGCAAATAATTCTGTTAATTTTTAATGGCAAGACAACAAAGAGCGGTTCCTTATGCCTTGGTGCCTTATATTGATAACCAGTTTGGTCATTTGTGGAAGTTGTGGTTGATTCCTTCACCATATTACCTCCTTGATGTGCCTTGTTCGGGAATGGCGATGTTGGAAATAATGAGTTTTCAGAGTTTCGTGTGCTTGAAGAGAGGGAAGCGTGAGAAGAATGAACTTATCTCAGGCAAAAATGTGATATTTGTAAAACCTTCTAAATAGAAAAGTGAGGGTTTTCGTTTAATAATTATATCACCTAAATCACGCATATATACAAGTTTGTACATTATATTATTAGAAAGAATTGAATGACCATTAATGTAAATCGTACGTATTTTAATAAGGAATCCAACGCCCGGCAAGATTATCAACCGACCCGACGGTCCCGACGTGTACCAAGGCGTACCCAAGGACTACACCGGTACTGACGTCACCCCAGAGAACTTCCTGAAGGTGCTGGCGGGTGACACTGAGGGTCTGAAGGGTGTGGGTTCCGGTAAGGTGTTGGGCAGTGGACCCAACGACCGGGTTTTCATTAACCTGGTGGACCACGGGGCTCCTGGCATCTTCGGCTTCCCCACCACTTTCCTTTACGAGAATGATTTCACCAACGCCATCCTCGGCATGAGCCGCAACAACCAGTTCAAAGAGGTACAATGTTGTTGTATGTTTACATCACTAGCCAAACTGCACTCGAATAATCTCACACAATATATCATGCCATCTCTATCTCTATCTTTATTTTTTCTTTTCTTTTTAATTTATAGACTCCTAACGTATCATCACAGATTTGTTATAAAATGTAAGGTCTTCTGTTTGCGTGAGAAATGCAGCTATGAACTTGTTTCCAATCGAGGAGTGACATAGCAGAGTTGACCAAGTGTTGCCAATATAGTGGCTGATAAGCAGATCCTGTTCCCATATACTAGCAACAAAACTGATGAATTTTTCATATATAAATTAAAGTAGAGGACATACCTCAACACCTTCCTATACCAAAAACTTAATTCCATCCTCAGATGACCATCTACCTGGAAGCCTGTGAGTCTGGCTCTATGTTCAAGAATCTTCCTGATGACATAAACGGTGAGTTCTGGACTCGAACGATAATTTAATTTATGCTTCACATTATTATGATATTCCTGGCCTTATGCGGTTGTTGTCGAAACTGTACTAATTGTATTCTCACCAAGGACGTGAAACCTGTGTCATTTTCTTAATTTTTCACTTTTTGTTGCACCTTATGTTCATGTGTTTTGTATAAATGATCAAAGTTTTATATACTTTCATCTCATAATTGGAAAACATATTATTGGTAGTTGGGAAAATCGCAGGTCATTATTTTATATATATAATTTACATACTCATATATATATAATATAATTTATGTCAAATGCACTGCCGTACTCCCCCACCCCATCACACCACCTTTCCTGCTGCAGTTTACGCCCTCTCCGCCGCCAACTCCACCCAGAGCTCCTACGCTTGTTACTTCGACTCTGCACGACGCACCTTCCTCGGTGACGTCTTCAGTATCAAGTGGATGGAGGACACTGACAGGGTGAGTGAAGGTTACAAGTGTATTCTTATTACCAGCAATATAATTTTTCATACAGACATAATTATAGCTCTTGTAGAAGATTCTATCAATGGGATTTTTACATGAAATAAAATCTGGACATACTGCAAGTGTAAATTATTGTTATTTATTACAGTATTTCTACGTCATACTTTTCTAAGGTGCATTCCGTAACATACTGTACTAATGCTCCCTTTTGTTTGTAATCAAATCAGGAGGACGTGACTAAGGAGTCTCTGGTAAAACAGTTCAACATTGTAGCCAAGGAAACCACCACCTCCCAGGTTCTACAGTTTGGTCAGCTTTCTATTGACACACAGAAGGTGGGACAGTTTGTGGGTGATGACCAGACTACACTAGATACCTTTGGTCCCTTCAATCCACTCAACGACCCTTGCTTGGTGAGTTCAGTGCAAGATAATCACATTTTCAAGAGATAATTAGAGTTATGCTAGGAGAAGCAAGAGGGAAACATTGTCGGTAAAGGCTCCTTCTCAGATATAGTAATTTTGTATTATTTACGATATGTGAAAACCCCATTGAACGGGGTTGTACGGTGTTCGTATTTTGGAGCAAATGATTCCCCTAAACTATTCCAGGCAACAGGCCACCATTATTTTTGTTAATCTGATGCTGTTTTCTGCCAATACGGCCATACTTCGGAGGAATCAAGGCACTCTAATGTATCCAAAGTATAATTGTTACCCCCTTAACAACAGAACCAGTCAGTTAACATATACCTCACCATTGTCGATGTAGAATAAATAATATTAATGAAGGATTGGGCGCCACGTAACTAACCCAAGTTTCTTATGGACAGAACTCATCCATGGCGAGCCCTGACGTTCCCTTGGCCACACTCCAGATGAACCATAACAACGCCGTGGCTCATCTCGGGGCAGACTATTGGCAGACACAAGTGGATATGTTGCAGGAGGTGAGACGAGGATGTTTTTGTCACATTGCCACACTTCACTTGCTTTTCTTATAATATTACATATAAATAATCAATGTCGTCATTTATGCACTATGTCTTCGAGATTTTCATTAACGATAGCTAAGGAGCATCTTCTAGACAAGTACAGACGTGTCGAGAATTTGCATTTTGGCTTTGTTGAACTTTCGAATCGTTTGACACATTACAAAACCATTTCCAACGACATTACCTTAAGCAGCCACAACTCTAATATTACTCTGCAAGGAGCTGTGCAGTACAAACATACAAATACTTAATTATTTATGTGCCTTTAAAAAACAGAGCCGGAGTTTCGTGAGAGACACAATGCGTCATATCGTGACTGCCGTGACTGGAGACTCTTCACTAACAGACCAAATGATGACCAACAACCATCACCAGATTCACAAAAATAAATGTTACCAGGCTGCCACCAACTCCTTCCACGACATCTGCTTCGACCTGTCAGAGGTATCCACTTCTCTTCTCATTAGTGTAATATCACAAGCTCAGCTTAGTATATACTTCAGCTGGTGCAAGATTTTACTGTAATAATAACATGTACTTCATATTCTAAACAACAGTACTGTTCGACAGAAACATTAGGCTGTTTTGAGAAAAGTGTCTTTTCTAGCCTATATGAAGTGGTGCCAGTAGTTACTTTTGATCCATACCACTTAACCTAAATTATCTCTCTTTATTACAGAACACATACGCCATGCGTGTGCTGTACGCCATAGTGAACCTATGTGAGCACGGCTACACAGCTGACGAGTTCACCACCGCTGCTCGTGCCGTGTGTATCTTCGACCCCATCACAGGCATTATTTAGAGGGGACCACCAATTCCCTCACACATACACACAAAACTCACCCTAGTTTTGTCCAAGAAGATAATGGTCTAGATCCTTCTCTGGAAATATTAAGGTTAATTTTTGTCTTTCATAAACTGTTAATATAAGTTTTGTTCTGTACTTTGAATTATTCCAGTACAAATGTTCTAGCTTTATTTCACATGAGTATATCTCGTTTTCGAGTCATGAGATCCCCTTCAACCAAACCTAACAGCATGAACATTTAGGTTGCTGGATTCATACTGTTAATAAAATATTTGAGACCAATTTGGGATGATTATAATTATTATTACCCTGGCATATTCGTCTTGTCTCCCTGTTGTTGTTGTTGTTGTTGAAGTTCCTCAAGCTGTCTGGCCGAGCAGCCCTGAGCTCTTGAACCGGGCTTTCCCACAATGCCCTCAGAGAGTGTATGTTGTGTTGTTGGAGAGTGTGGTTGTGTGCGTTGCAAATCTTCAATAATATGTTTAATAGAATGGGGTGCTGTGTTGCATTCCAGACAGGCATCCGCAATGGCTCCATCCTGTTTTTAATTAAGGTGTCTAAGATACCATTGGTACAAAGTGAGATTTCCGTCAGATACGCTTCATTTTCCAGCTATGACCTCACCTCTCGTTTCCTTCCCACCAGTAATTTAAGCAATCAAGAATCAAATGCAAGTGTATATAAATTTGAGGTGTGTTTAAGTATACATTTTTAATGCCAATCGTCATTATTAATGAAGCAATATAAAATTAAGTTCAATCTACATAGCTCCATTAATGCTGCCGATTCGCATGCTGTCTCAGACACAGAAATTATCCCATTATATATAAAACTTCAAGGAAAAAAGTTATACACTAAACAGACATGGCTATTGTATATATTTTCAGTTGTCATATAACATTATAATATATAAAACAAATTAAGTTTAGTCAACAAATATTCTATAGCCCTTTACTAAAACCTATACCAAAGCAAGCTCTATGGAAAGCACTGGCATTTCCCTGTCTGATAAGAATTACAAATGCTTAATAAAATATATCTTTCAGGATAATCATATGCCCTGGCTCTCACTTAGCTTCATAATACTTAATTGCCTCTCACACCTTAACTTCTTCTAACTCTGCATAAAACGTGTCATACATTATTTTATTCCATCATTATTCTACCTCCTAGATTTATTATATTTACTCATTACTCAGTTTTAAGGTCTTTGCTTCTATACTATGTTCTTTGTGTCCATGGCGCATTTCTTTAATATTTTTTGCAATGTGAACTCATCCCTTATTCAGTCATTTCTTTCCTATCTCCAAATAGATATCTTCGTATTCCTTCTGTCTTACTTGCGTCTCTGCTTCACATAATATGCTAATAAGTCTATTCCTTATTCATTCCTCCATTACAGCCACATACACCACGTCCTCTACTCCCTTCGTCAAATGTTTTCTGATTGACTGGTTGTGTGTGTGTGTGCTGGGTTGTCATTAGGCCACAGAGTGAGGAGAGAGTAGTGATGGTGACGAATGGGATGGAGGCAACGTGGTGGACTTTTGGCTGGCTGGCATCTTAGAGTACAGGTGGAAAGTTAGAGTGGACACAGACAGCAGTGGTGGCTGCCCTCACACTCTCACTCTTGTACCCGTGTTCACACAGGTTCACCAGAGACTTCAGCAAGCGGGTGGCGTAAGGGTTCTGCCGAGAAATAGAGAGAGGACGGGTCTGATAACATTTGAGGCACGGTAGTTTGTTGTGAGTATAATTGAATCTTGATCAGTCCTCAATGCCATTCTGTAAAATATAACCCCAACTTCTATAAGCTAATGAGGATCTATGTTGTTTCCTGAGATAGTTGGGGGGAATCAGCATCCTTCCAAGATTATACATAACCATATTCATACACAAGGCAATTACATTTCCTAATATACATTTTGATTTACAGTAATAATTATGGAAGTGTGTATGTTCTCTTAACTTTCGGAGTTGTGCTTACTGCTATAGGCCTACTTATTTTCCATTCACGTTTGATTATTTTTTTAACATGTGTATCTACTATGGAGTAAGTGACTGACCTTTGCCAGATTGAAGCAGTTGTCATGGAAGGCCCTGACTGACTCTGTATAACAAGGCCAGCGAGTGATGCTGTGGTGGTGGTCTGTGTTGGTCAGCAGGGAAGCCTGAGTTCGGTCTCCCGTCACCTCAGCCACAAGTTTCCACATCACTACCTTCATGAAGAGTCGGTTCTGCAAGAGTGAGGAATAATCAATGCATTTAGGTAGCTGATGGAAACAAATTGTGTACAGATCTGCAGCGAAATAGATAACTATTTGGAAAAAAAAAGTATTATTGTTAGTAAGGTGCTTAATTGGATGGAGCATAACACTACACTATAAACATCAAAGTTTATACCATAACTGAATTAACTTGGATGAGGAAAAGTTCATTTACGTTATGTATCCCATTGTCAGAAACCGATGAAGACCTTACCATTCTGAGAGCCTCCAGCTGCTCCAACCAGTACTGTTTGGCACTTGGGGTCTTGGCCTGCATCCACTGAGCCTTGAAGATGCCGATTGGAACGTCTGGACTGGCGATGGCCGAACTCTGAGAAAGAGGGAAGCATCTATACTTATTTGGAGAAGAAACTTACTGCAGTATCATACAGGGTTCATTCCATGTTTAGGATAATACCTTCAGATAATTGGAAAGATAATGGTTCATTCAGCCA
The DNA here is from genome assembly GCA_034508575.1 of Petrolisthes manimaculis. NCBI lineage: Eukaryota > Metazoa > Arthropoda > Malacostraca > Decapoda > Porcellanidae > Petrolisthes > Petrolisthes manimaculis. The sequence goes on from JAWZYT010002660.1 coordinate 48,819, forward strand.
CGACAATATTTGCAACCATACGGATTATGAAAAGTTTCAAGCATATAAATATATGCATTAGTTCAAGGATTGAGCTGAAACATGGTTAGCAAAATGACAGCTGCCGAGTCCCACCCAAAGTGAACCACAAACATTGGAAGCGTCTGCTTCCTAGCAAGGTTTCTGTTTCGCTAAAGACATTAAAAATCTCAAGCCCAAATTCCTTCCCCTTTTTAAGAACTGATTTTCTCAGGCACCTACGCTCTTCTGACTTCCCTTTTCCTTCCTAAATGACGAATGCCTATCTATCAGACCATGGTTTATCCCCGCTCACCATAGTGTGTGGCAGTGTAGTCTTACCAGGCATGGGTCGTCCTGGCGGGAGGGTGAGTAGGTTGGTCGTGGTGGAAGGATATGAGGCTGAACATTACCAAGGAACCTGGAGAGCTTCTGGCCTCCCAGGCGCAGCTCTCCCCAATGCATCACCGTCGACGTGGTTACCTCTTGACGCACAAGATGGTACTGATGCTTAAGAGTTTCTTGGTGGAGGTTCTCCTGATGAATGACAATGAAAAGGGTAAAAGAATTGTTATAATCAGTATGAAAGGAAACCTAAGTATTCTATTATTAGACTACAGCTTTCCAATATCTTGTAATTTCATTTAATTAAAAACAAATAATCGTTATTGACTTAGTTATAAGGATTGGTTTTACAGCCAAAGTTGGTATGGAAAAAGCGTTAGTGATTCCCATGCATATCATACCACGTCGGTGTCTTCCATCCACTTGACACTGAAGACATCACCCAGGTAAGTCATTAGATCATCGTCCATGTAACAGGCGTATGAATGTTGGTCGGGAGAAGAGGCACTTAAGGCATACACTGCAGGGATGACACATTGCAAACATATATAAATAATACAATAGGAGATCGCTACCTTGACTATTTTATGCATTTCTTTTCGAGGAGATTTTGCCAGTCCATTTTATAATCTCTCGTGATTATAAGTCCTAGAAAATTTCCAGGTTTATTTGAATTTTCTTATGAAGGAATCGGCATGCGACAATATAATTTCATGGATGTGTAATATACATTTACTTACTTCTGCCAAACTTTGTACATCAGATCGTACCTTCTATATCGTCGAGTAGCAGATTTTGGAAAAGAGAGCCCGACTCGCACGACTCCACATACATCACCAACTGTAGGCAACACACACACACACACACACACACCATTACCCAAGTGTCAACATCTTTACCTTTGGTTGTGTTATCAGACTTACTTACTCCATCATAAAGTGAAACAGTTTGGTAGATATATAATTCAACATATGACCTCGCTATTGCGCAGTGAGATAATATTAAATTCATTCAATTTTCAGATAATTGCACTGATATGAACTGTACACATTACTATAATAAAATACAGATCAACCAGTGCTATGGACACACCTTAAGCAAATATAAATATATAGTCATAAACTAACAGGACATTATACATATTTATCTTTTCATCAACACTGTCATTCCTATCACAGTGTCTTATGGTGTACAAGTGAAGAAGGAGTTTGTCGATGAGCCAAACTTTTCTCGTGGATTAAGGGAAGCTATAATAAAGACACGTGTATGAGATTATCATAAAATAGTCAAAATCATCATCTCATCTGACCTGGTGATATTTCTTCTTCTGATGGAGATCGAGAATTGCGTTTGACAGGTCGGTGGCGTTCAGGTACTCGTTGGGGAAGGCGAAGATACCAGGGGCACCGTGGTCCACCATATTGATGAACACACGATCATGGGGTCCGCTTTCAAGCACTTTACCGGAGCCTACACCACGCAGGCCCTCCTTGTCGCCAGCCAGCACCTTGTGAGAAATGAGAAACCATAAAAACAAATAAACGAAAATAAATATGAAATACTGAAATGGGGAAACAGTACAACAAAGTAAGTATAAAGTGTAAGTATATACTATTTTTAAGGATCATTAGGTATAAGTTGTAAGGTAAAGCACAACACGATAGGTCTGCAATGTCTACGATTCATTTATTACCTTGAGGAAGTTCTGAGGAGTGACGTCCTCTCCAGTGTAGTCCTTCATAATGCCTTCATACACGTTGGGGCCATTGGGGCGGTTGATGATCTTCCCAGGGGTTGGATTCCTTAGCAAAACGAGGATGTTTGTGTCGTAGGGTGTTATTTTAAAAGTTGAATATATACTGTATAATTTACATAATACATTATTTCCATATTGTGGTTATAGAAACGTGTTTACATATTTACCAGGCTTCAACATTTGGCTACTAGTCAAGATCAATGACCAAATGAATATGTATACAATGAACCACCAAACTGTCCACCACCCAAATATTCAATAATTATTGCAAGTGAAATCAATAGCTATTGTTATGGTCATCCAAGATTAACTATATATTCCCTTTCAGTTGTGTGTGTGTGTCTTACTGTTCATTATGAGCGATGTCGTCGTACATCATGACGATGATATGGTCGTCAGGGATGCCATGGCTGTGTAGGATCTGGTAGGCGTGGCACACGTCCGCCTGCCATCCCAGACAACACACACTGCTTATATCAGGCTCAAGTTATCCAAGAATGTTAGAATGTATACCATCACCTTCCATATTGACAAGAGGTTGATATTACTGAGTGAAGTATGGGATAAAGAAAATCATGTCTGATGAGTGGAGGAAATGTGTAACTGGACCCTGGAATGGAGATGTACTGAAAAGAGGACACTACAAAGATATAAAGTTGATGGAACATGGTGGGCAATATTTGCAGTGTCATGTCTGTAATGTATGTTTTCTATGGATGTCATGAGTACCAAATGTCCAAAATGGCCCTGTACCAGTGTACCTGTTTCGTTACATCATGGTTTTGTGTTAAGGATATCGTTTCAGTTCTGACCTGGTGTCTGTAGTTGTACCATCCACTTGATCCAGCGACCAGCACTGCCCACACCTGTCCCTGGTTCCCCTCCTTCTGCGCCTCCTCCAGCCAATTACTGGTGATTAGGTCGGCCTTCACCACCACCACCACCACCACCAGGGCCAGGAGCATCACGCCTCTCCACGTCATACCTGCATTTGATCAAGGATACAATAGTTCTCTTGATTCATTGTACCCAAAGCCTTCCTCTGATCCTATCCTACTCAGGTTTGAATAATGAATAACTTCATCATTAAGTGGAGTAAGTGAGACTGCATACCGAAGAATTTCAAACGCGCCCCAGTCAATGCCAAAGTCAAAATTATTTACCAACTGTGAATTTGAACCTTTGATTTCTTGAGCGTCATGAAATGGTGAGGGAAAATATCACTCGTCAAAATACTGGAATCTCACTCAACTCAAGGTCTGTCTAAACCTTGACTCAACTCACAATTGGCACGAAAACCTGAAGCAACTTTCGGCTGACAACAGAATCAAGATAAATATTTCCTACTGTGATATCACTGGTGACCTTCACTGTACCCTCATCCGCCACCACCACCACCACAGTCAAGCCAAAGTGCACCAGACAATTTGAGTCTTATAGAGAAGGAATTAAAGCATAAAATTATTAACGTACTGTACAAGGTCAACTCACATCTGTCACGGGTTGCATGAATGTATTTTTCTTTCGGTTCAGTGTTGCATGATACCTACGTGTTTTGTTATTACACAGTGGTTGGTAATTATTAGTGTATACAGTATATTACTGAGATATATAACATATATACTGCATAGTCACACTGACCTTTTAACAAGTATTTCGGCATATGAGTGAGGCATCTTCATAAAATTTTATATGAAGCTGCATGATTCTGATAGTACAGAGGCAATATTATATCAAAGTGTGAATGGAAGAGAAGGAGAAACAAGAATCAAGACAATAGTGTGAGCCTTCAGTCATATTATTATCAGTGGGTGTGTACCGGTATGCTCATTACGGCAAAGCTCAAGTACTGAAAAAGTCTGCATTATCTTATCTCATGTTCCTCTACAAAAGACACCACACAGTCACATACTACAATTACTTTTAAACACAAACACAAGCAAAGAGAGAAGAATATTTAGCAAGACTCTGAACTGTGTATATACAATCTGTTATTTCTTCGGTTTGCAATCTTTACAAGAAATGTTATCTGATTTATGAAATACATACTGAATGATGGCGCATGATTGGAGTTCTACATAAACCGGTATAGAAGGTCATGTGAGGCCTCGTCGGGCCCTCCAGGACATAAAAACAAAACAAAAAATCCTTCCTATAGCCTTTGACTTGGCACTTTATATCTGTATGTTAGTGTACGCGAGTTATATTGCACCACACTTCACACAATAAGCACTATATATATACGATCATCTGCCCATTATATAAATTGGATATAAATTAACTGGTTGTTGGGTCAGCATCAAGGATCAAGGTTAGTCGGTTCAACCCCAGGAGCAGCTTTTGGATTCTGGTTGTTTTCTTTGTTTACTCATTCTTCTGGGATGCGTACCTATTACACGATGGGTAAAAATTTGTTAAAAGTATCAAGGTTTCAAGACAAATTCGTGATTATTTCATAGATATTACATCATTCTTTAACATGTAGGTGAACGATTGCATCACACTGCACAATACATAATTGTGCTAGTTATATTACACACAACTTTACGCTGTACAAAAATACGTACACTATTACACCATGCTTCGACCTGTGTGAAGACAGTAAGACGATACAAAAACAATGCCACAGGTGAGAGAGTTATACAGGATAATATCACCAGACAAACTTACTTGTCTATATTGCTGTCTTGTCCACAACACACACACGGTCCTCTGACTTTTACGAAACAATATTGGGTGTGGAGATCACTTGAGTTGTGTGTTATTGAACAACCACTCTTGTAAACCACTTTATTGACACAAAAAAGTCCAGTTTTAGCACAGCGACGCTACGCTCTCCACTGACACACAGGCAGCGGCACACTGCTAGTTGTAGGCGTCATTCACTTGTGTGTTGTGCACCCCAGGGCCCAGCACCACACTCCTGTCTCCTATCCTCCTCTCAACACACACACACACACACGCACGCACACCCAAGCTGGTCCGCGGGCCAGCAACAACACATGTTCTCGTCCCCAGCTGGTGTGGGAAAGATATTTACTTCAGCGACTGTTTTAAGTATTTAAGTATAGCTTTCTCTGTTTAGCCAGCCATAAGGTTATGCCGGTAAATAGTATAGATATGATAAGAAAGATTATTATCAAGGTGGTGCTGTGATGTTTATACTGTATTATAAAGATGAGGGAGTTGAACAAGTTCTAGACGTGACCACTTGTATCACGTGAGCATATTGGGGACGTAGGGTTCACAGAAATTACCGTCCTACCCTGACGTAGTCCAATGTAATGTGCCTGTCTGACTTCACCCTTTCACGCACAGCTGACTCGTCTGTGCGTCATGATATCTCTCAAGCATTGATAGTCCATGGATTACTAATAGTTCAACAATTTATTTATTTATTCACAAAAACTGATAAACCATATAATTTGGCATAATGTTAAGTATTGTCAAAGTAAACATGAATGTATGCACCTAAACACAAAGTATATGAGGCATAAGCTATCTTCCCGCCCGAATAGGATTAAGGGTATAGAAGGAACGGAGGGATAGGCCAAGAATTGAAAGGGAGTGGCTGGGTCCGAAGGGGCGTCAAAACCTTTAAAGTACTACCCACATTACCTCAGTCAATATTCCTTCTACCGGGCCTTGATAAATGACAATTAGCTTGACCCCAAGAAATATAAAACTACAGCTTTCACATATTTACGACAGTCACTCTTGTGTGTCTCTTCGTCCCTTCTTTCATTCTATTTCCTTAGTGCATGATGTCCTTCCTCTATCACCGTCCTTGTCCTACAGGGTCTTCCAGGCCTAAGGAGGTCTGTCATCCTTATACAATCAATCTATTTTGAAGATTTTGGCCAACAACTGTACACATATAATAGCAGGAAGGATAGATGGACTGAACCTTTACACGCAACCTTGAGGAAGGTCACTCCTCTCTCTCTCTCTCTCTCTCTCTCTCTCTCTCTCTCTCTCTCTCATACCTTTATTTATGTAGTGGTCTGTAACACCGATTAATTCTTTCATAAAATTAACTCGCCTCTCGATTCACGCTGGTATCATTTTGTGGCAAATAGTGATTCCCCTGAATTTCCACCACACCCGGCAGTTACCAGTATATAGGCAAGTAGTTCATCCTGTCCTAAATAAAACCATTAATATATCCCCAATACGTAGGCATTAAAAAAGGTGGTATTATTACACGAGTATAAGGCTCTTCGTCGCTCACATTGTATTGTTTTGTACTACGAATAAAGCGATGAAGTTTTTTCCTTGTTTAACAATAGCACACTAAACATTTTCGACTTCACTGCAATTTTCACCACTATAATATACAAATGTGGCGAGGGCAAAGAGGTACAGCTCCGGACTGATCAATGGTCCACACTTCTTCCACCCTTGCCTTGGTGTGGGCCTCAACGGATATGGTATCACTGACAGGTGGAGGGGGGAGGGGAGAAATGTGGGCGGAGTTATATAGGGGGGGTAGCGTTACCAATGTTGAGCCATCCAGAAATTTGAATCCCGAACCACTTGTGATCATGGATGTGATCCACTCACTTGAAGGTGGTAGGAGAGGAGGGGTTGGGTTGGGGAGAGGGGGGTAAAGCTTCACCAGTGATCGAGATGGAGAGAATTATTGTAATCTAAATCCAACTCTGATGCTGCATTCCCTGGGATATTCTTTATTATTTGAAATGAATCCAGATTTTACCTAATATAATTAACACGACACCAGTTTTTGATGACTAATGTATCAAGCGATGCACCACCTACCCAGTGTTAAGTTACATTTCAAGTAAATCCTTTATTTTTATCCTGTATCATTCATGACATTTTCTAAGAAACGTTTATTGTGTAACTGGCTACCAAAGGATAATAGTTATAGTGTAAGATGTTAATTACCCAATAACTACTCCATCTGTTCTTCCTCACCCCGTCCTCCCTTATTCAATTCACTGTTTCCTCTCCCTCCATCCCACCATTCCTTTACTCTCCATCTTACCATCACCACCATCATTCTGTGTGTTGCTGCATAATCTGTTAATGCGCAAACAAGACCAGAATAGAAATAATAGTGATATCTGGTATGCAAATACAATCCGTTATATATGACGAATATATTTATTACCTTTATTTATTTATCTGAGGTCAACATCTAGGCCAGCCATTCAGACGCCAGTGTTAGTGAACCAATCACAACATTTAGAAGATATTGTGTCACAACTATTGTTATTACTAATTAAAATAGGGAAAAATTGAAATAAGACATTTATTGGTTATTGTTTACATGACTTTGTCAGTTTAGGTGAAATCTCCACAAGTCCTCGTCACGAAACATTCAAACCCATAATCCAACTGGGTCTGTAGGCACCACACTGTAATTATAATAAACACAATTATAATAACTGTTAACTTATTATAACCTGAAGTTTATACTTCAACCTCACGTTTGCATTAAGCATGTGTAATGTTTGTTTTGTTGTCTTATTATTATTATAAGCACCTGCAAATAATCATGAGCAGTAAACCATTTTTGAACTTTCCTCGCCATATGGATAGGGCATCGGTCGTGTATAGGACAGATAAGGGTGAGTAGTTGAAAAGAAATGAAAAACATTTAGAATATGTGCTTCATTATATTGCATTTGATCGATCTATTAAACAAAGACACTGTCTGTTGTTCACCCCCGTAGAGAGATACTGATTATAATTATTATCCTTTGGATATTAAGCAACAAATAACGGTGCCGAGACAATTAATTTTCTGTCTTCAGCTTTAACTGTATTCTTTTCACCCCTCATGCTGGTAGTCCCCCTCTTTATCACCTTTTCTCGCCGTAAAATAAACTTAGGCTGCTTTCACACGAGCGTTTCCGAACGCGCGTTCGGGAACGCGACGTTTTAACATTCAATGGAGTTAAGGCTGCTTTCACACGAGCGTTTTTGTACGCGCGTTCGACGCGCGTTCCCGAACGCGTCTGATTTTTGTACCCGCGTTCGACACGCGTTTGCCACGCGTCCGCGTTTCAATGTTGACAGGCCCCTACCGCCACCCTGCTTTCCCACCAAATTCATTAATGTTAGTTCATTAATTTTATTAGACTACGTGATGTATGAATGTATGTACAGTTGCCAAAAAAATGTATTGCGACAAATCTTGATAGAACTTTAACCATAGTAATATCAACAACTATTTGTAGGGACTATAAGCATGTATAACAGAAGGATATATACATATCCTCCTGTAATACATACTTATTTATAATCCCCACAAACAACTATGGAAATTAATATATTTAATATTGTATCAATAGTTGTCGCAATACCTTTTTTTGGCAATGTACCTTATAACAATTATTATGCTGAAATATATATGCATACTTGAATGTACTACACACCAGAAATAATTGTTTCCAGTGTACTGTACACAAATGTAGTACCCACAAGTGTCATACATCCATCTGTGTGTAAGGTTTGAACAGCACTAACAGATTCCTCTCGGCTGTCACCCAGCTGAGAGAGATGGTTAACGACCGTTGGGCCTGCCTGAACGCGTCGTACCTAGACGCTCGTGTGGAAGCTCCCATTGCCACCAGTAGCCAGTGACGACGCACGCGTTAATAACGACGCGCGCGTCCTTGCTGGCTTGGACGTCTGCGCCGCGTTCGACTCGCGTGCAACGCGTCGTGTGAAAGGTTCCATTTAACTCCATTGAATGTTAAAACGTCGCGTTCCCGAACGCGCGTTCGGAAACGCTCGTGTGAAAGCAGCCTTAGTAAATGGAACCTTTCACACGACGCGTTGCACGCGAGTCGAACGCGGCGCAGACGTCCAAGCCAGCAAGGACGCGCGCGTCGTTATTAACTCGCGCGTCGTCACTGGCTACTGGTGGCAATGGGAGCTTACACACGAGCGTCTTGGTACGACGCGTACAGGCAGGCTCAACGGCCGTTAACCATCTCTCTCAGCTGGGTGAGAGCCCAGAGGACTCTGTTAGTCCTGTTCAAACCTTACACACAGATGGATGTATGACACTTGTGGTGTACTACATTTGTGTACAGTACACTGGAAGCAATTATTTCTGGTGTGTAGTACATTCAAGTATGATATATAGTCATTGATAGTAAATATGCATATATATTTCAGCATAATAATTGTTATAAGGTACAGTTGCCAAAAAAAGGTATTGCGACAACTATTGATACAATATTAAATATATTAATGTCCATAGTTGTTTGTGGGGATTATAAATAAGTATGTATTACAGGAGGATATGTATATATCCTTCTGTTATACATACTTATAGTCCCTACAAATAGTTGTTGATATTACTATGGTTAAAGTTCTATCAAGATTTGTCGCAATACATTTTTTTGGCAACTGTACATACATTCATACATCACGTAGTCTAATAAAATTAATGAACTAACATTAATGAATTTGGTGGGAAAGCAGGGTGGCGGTAGGGGCCTGTCAACATTGAAACGCGGACGCGTGGCAAACGCGTGTACAAAAATCAGACGCGTTCGGGAACGCGCGTCGAACGCGCGTACAAAAACGCTCGTGTGAAAGCAGCCTAAATACCTATATCATTCAAGTAACTGGCAACCTCATACAACCTCCTCTCCCCTGTCTTTTCTCTCTCTCTCTCTCTCTCTCTCTCTCTCTCTCTCTCTCTCTCATCCTTCCTTGCCTTCTGTAGTATTCTTTATCGTTTCTTTCTCATAATTTTAACCCTCTCATTCGTTCTTTCAAAGTTTAATGACATAGGCCTTTTTCCCTTATCACCCATAGTCCTTCAAATTTATGTAAGCGAAAGGATATGATAATAGTTATGTAGAACAAAAGTGTTGGCAGATACACATTCTTGCCTGCATAATCCCACCCACAGCATTTCGCCTTCTTAAATCAGAAGGAATATTGGTTTCATGCATTGCCATTTGCCAGTATGTTGCTAGTCTGAATTATGGCCATTTGTTATCAAAATATATATGTAGATATATAAACTTACTTTTACTTACATCCAGCATTACTGTGCAGAACATGTGACACAATATGGACCACAAGGACAGTAATGGTAGTCAACGTAATTCTCATGTATCTCTCTATATGCTTCTGAAAACAATGTTTTATGCTCAACTACAAAATTATGTTCTCAGAATGATATTGATAACCAAATATAATGAAAACAATAAAAACAAATTAACATTTATTGCGCAACAAAGGATGCTACTGTTTCAATGGAGTAACCAGCCCACACTATATATGACGGTGTGCAATCTTTCAACATGTTTTCCATACGGTGTTGGCTACATAGGACAAGCTACTCCCACAGGATTTCAAATTACATAAGCTTACAATAATAATGCATATTACAATACCAGCTATATATGTCTTAACACGGTCGACTTGGATGTCATATCGTAGAGTTTAAGGAAATATCAGGGATGACGACGGTGATAATTATCGCAAGCCAGTGAAATGAAAAGATGAATTTTCTCTACTTGAAGATAGTACTAATGAATAGTAATAATTCTAGACCCAGCTTATTAACAATAATTTTATACATATGCACGTCAGCGTTATTGCGTTCCAGAACATTTCGGTAGGTTATGAGTTGAATTGATAAATGGGTATTCTCTTGATCCTGGGTAGAGATATCCTTATCGTCTATATTACAAGATAAATATGATTTCGTAAAGATAATCTATCCACATAGAGTAAATCTTGGTGTGACGAAAGGTAATTTTGTTAAGCGAACTAATTTCTAACCACAGTAGGCTATACATTTAAGGGAACACTATATCTTCTTGTAAAATTGAAGTTCCATGAATACTCCAGACTATGCCAGAAAGCAGACGACCTTGGTGTTTCTTATGAGGGATCAGTTTCGTGGCAAAGTTTGGAGGATGCATAGAGCTCCAATTTAGCAGACAGCATCCTCTTAACTTCCCATCCCTTGCCCCCACTTCCCGAAACTCAGACATGGATTGATGAGGTAAGAATAAAACCATAATGACTACAACACCATAAATACATCAGATATTTATACATCAACGAGAAACGACAGTGGTTCAGTTGTCTTTTATATGGATGACAGTAAACATTGTTACTCAGGACAGACCAACAGTTCCATATTGTGTCAACTGTTGAAATGAATGAATCTGAAAGTACCGAATCACATAGTTCCTCTCCGTCAACTGAGACGGTAGCGTACTGACATGAGTATTATTTGTCAAATCTGTGAATTATATAGTTTTAACTGTAGCGAAGAAAACACAAAATAAATTAATTAGAAGATAAACTTTTGTCACGTGACACTATACACAGCGGTTAGGGTTCCTGCCATGAACACAGAGGTATCAGCCACCTTGGGGCATCAGTCACACCAGGTCACAATGGAAAACATGTTGGATGATTGCACACAGTCATATATATATATATATATATATATATATATATATATATATATATATATATATATATATATATATATATATATATATATATATATATATATATATATATATATATATATATATATATATATATATATATTCTACATAACTATTATCATATCCTTTTGCTTGCATAAATTTGAAGGACTATGGGTGATAAGGGAGAAAGGCCTATGTCATTAAACTTTGAAAGAACGTATGAGAGGGTTAAAATTATGAGAAAGAAAAGATAAAGAATACTACAGAAGGCAAGGAAGGATGAGAGAGAGAGAGAGAGAGAGAGAGAGAAAAGACAGGGGAGAGGAGGTTGTATGAGGTTGCCAGTTACTTGAATGATATAGGTATTAAGTTTATTTTACGGCGAGAAAAGGTGATAAAGAGGGGGACTACCAGCATGAGGGGTGAAAAGAATACAGTTAAAGCTGAAGACAGAAAATTAATTGTCTCGGCACCGTTATTTGTTGCTTAATATCCAAAGGATAATAATTATAATCAGTATCTCTCTACGGGGGTGAACAACAGACAGTGTCTTTGTTTAATAGATCGATCAAATGCAATATAATGAAGCACATATTCTAAATGTTTTTCATTTCTTTTCAACTACTCACCCTTATCTGTCCTATACACGACCGATGCCCTATCCATATGGCGAGGAAAGTTCAAAAATGGTTTACTGCTCATGATTATTTGCAGGTGCTTATAATAATAATAAGACAACAAAACAAACATTACACATGCTTAATGCAAACGTGAGGTTGAAGTATAAACTTCAGGTTATAATAAGTTAACAGTTATTATAATTGTGTTTATTATAATTACAGTGTGGTGCCTACAGACCCAGTTGGATTATGGGTTTGAATGTTTCGTGACGAGGACTTGTGGAGATTTCACCTAAACTGACAAAGTCATGTAAACAATAACCAATAAATGTCTTATTTCAATTTTTCCCTATTTTAATTAGTAATAACAATAGTTGTGACACAATATCTTCTAAATGTTGTGATTGGTTCACTAACACTGGCGTCTGAATGGCTGGCCTAGATGTTGACCTCAGATAAATAAATAAAGGTAATAAATATATTCGTCATATATAACGGATTGTATTTGCATACCAGATATCACTATTATTTCTATTCTGGTCTTGTTTGCGCATTAACAGATTATGCAGCAACACACAGAATGATGGTGGTGATGGTAAGATGGAGAGTAAAGGAATGGTGGGATGGAGGGAGAGGAAACAGTGAATTGAATAAGGGAGGACGGGGTGAGGAAGAACAGATGGAGTAGTTATTGGGTAATTAACATCTTACACTATAACTATTATCCTTTGGTAACCAGTTACACAATAAACGTTTCTTAGAAAATGTCATGAATGATACAGGATAAAAATAAAGGATTTACTTGAAATGTAACTTAACACTGGGTAGGTGGTGCATCGCTTGATACATTAGTCATCAAAAACTGGTGTCGTGTTAATTATATTAGGTAAAATCTGGATTCATTTCAAATAATAAAGAATATCCCAGGGAATGCAGCATCAGAGTTGGATTTAGATTACAATAATTCTCTCCATCTCGATCACTGGTGAAGCTTTACCCCCCTCTCCCCAACCCAACCCCTCCTCTCCTACCACCTTCAAGTGAGTGGTTCACATCCATGATCACAAGTGGTTCGGGATTCAAATTTCTGGATGGCTCAACATTGGTAACGCTACCCCCCCTATATAACTCCGCCCACATTTCTCCCCTCCCCCCTCCACCTGTCAGTGATACCATATCCGTTGAGGCCCACACCAAGGCAAGGGTGGAAGAAGTGTGGACCATTGATCAGTCCGGAGCTGTACATGACCTGAATTGTATATAGATACTTTTATAGTGCACATAAAAATGACCTTCAAATATTTGCTTATTGACCTCGAGGCCACGAAAAACAACGCTGTTTCTAAATCATTCAGTACACCGACACGCACTGGAATCATAATAAGAGCATCCTTACAATATGGATTCAGAGGTCACGCACATCCTACACTAATGTATGTACGTACACACTACACACTCACGCACATCTTTACAACACACTACACACACTCACGCACATCTTTAAACACTACACACTCACGCACATCCTTATAAACACACTACACACACTCAACAATCGTACGCATTCAAACAATTCTCATCAGTCCGTGCATTCAACAATTCGTGACACACACACACACACACACACACACACACGCACATATGCAAACAAACACACACACACACAAACTGAAAAACGAAGTGGTAACAACGACCGGAAGTTATCAGTAAAAATGGTGTCACCTCCCAATGGCTTCACTGTACTTACTTATGGCACACTGTGGGCCGAGCTAGGACAGTACTGCGTCATTTAGGTTACAGGTTCAGATACGATAACCGAGTAGAGTGAGTGTGGGATAGAAGATAGAGTGAGTGTGGGATATAAAATAGAGTGAGTGTGGGATATAAATTAGGAGTGATTGAGTGAGTTAAGTAAAGCACTGTGGTAGCCTAACACGACAATCACAACAGCTTGGTAGACTGTAAAATTGAATCTCTCCTAGACCACTAATAAAGAGTGTATCGACTGTATTTTGTGGTGATGAACTGCAATGTATTAAGGAACTGAGCAAGCCACAAACTACCCCAACATACGCACAAACTGTACTGTGCAAGCCAATGTGTGCAGTGTGTTTGCTCAGTGCTATTTAGCGTGTATGGGGGACTTACGACAAATACCCTTTGAAAACTGATCATGTTTGCCAATGCCCATCACTGTCTGACCAGAAGAGCTGCACAAAATTACAGAAATAACCAAACGATTCCCTTAACATCAGAGGGAAGAAATCTGCTTAACTCTTGAATCTGGCACGTGGCATCTGTCAAAATATGAGTTTAATTTAATGGCTCGTTCAGTAAGTATATATTGCATCGACAGTTCCTGGGGTGTAATTAGGACTATTACTGTCAGCTCCCAACCAAAGGGGCATATATGGTCATCACCTTTGATTCACTCGGGTGTAGTATAGAAACAGTGGATTATATATATTTATGACAGTACACAACTCCCGTACCATATAAATTATCGCCTCATCCTGCTATAACTTCCCTCATGCCACCTCACTCACACAGGCTTCCCTCACCGCTCCACCACTCAGCCTCACCGCCTCTCCCTCCACCAAACCCCCCTTACCGCCTCTCCCTCCACCAAACCCCCCTTACCCCCTCTCCCTCCATCAACTCATCCCTCTTCCCATCTCTTCCTCCATTAACCCCCCCTCCCTCCTCCCCCCCCCCCCCACCACCATCATCTCCTCCCCCCTTCCCGTCTCTTCTTCACTGAATGCTTCGAATGGAGCTCATTACAACTGGTGGTTCGAGACCTGTATGTTCATCGTGGTTCGGGTTTATTATCTCGGCCAGAATTGGCAACACTGTAGGGACCCTTGAGGGGGGAATGTAGTCGTCTGTACCACAGATTGTGATGGAGATAAAAGATTCTGACATTAGTAAGCTAATTAAATGGGAATAACAGGAGAAATAAATCTGAGGAAACTTGTTATAAAGAATGAGGAAATAGAAGAACATTTCGAATACTAACGAAAATATAATATCACAGTGTTCAGCGATGGATATTTGTGAGAATAAAGATAGTTCCGGATCCAACGTAGTGATGGCGCTGATGTTAAGTTGCTAGTTGACGTCTCCACTTCATCATTCCTTAGTAACACGTTGTATTGAAAACTGCATAGACGCATTCTCTTCACAGTTCCTCTCCCTGACAGCCAGACACCACTGAAACCGCTATAGAAGGCCACTTGCTCCAGGTGGAATTAAATGAATGTGGATAATTGGTCAGTGCTATGAAAATATAGAAAAAATGAATTTGGAATTTTTTTACAAGTTGGCAAAAGCTTGATGATGCATACTGTGATTTTTTTTTTCTTTTTTGAGTGATTTTGTACATACATCATGAATAGCTGTTTTAACTAGTGACGTCTGATGGTATTCAGTGGCTGGCAATAAGTACGATCGGATCCTACTGGTGGTGTAAGGTGTTGATATCAGCCTCTGTAATATTCTATAACCCATACACGTCTGGTGAAGCAAACTAGTATATTTGTGTATTGTTCTTGATTGTTAATTAAGGTTATTCCGACTGACCAGTGAGCACAGGAAATGGTGAATCTTACTGAGAGAGTAATATAAGCTTGATTTGATTAGAGAATGAAAGTCCCGTCCGTCTTAGGAGTGTTTAAAGAGAAAATATAAAGTGAATTCCATGACAGAGTTGATCCATTTATCACATGCAGCCCTGTCAGAAGGAAGGCTACTTACTGATACTGTCAGGAGGAAGGCTACTTACTGATACTGTCAGGAGGAAGGCTACTTACTGATACGGATTGATATTAGGCGCCACAATCAGGGAGGAAGGCTGAAGCACGAACCTGACATACGGTAAGTGATGCTTTTCAGTATTGTACAGTAGGCAGCATAAGTTCGCTTCATTTCCACCAGCGTACTGTACATATATATATGAGCTATATATAGTGATGTTGCAACACACTTTGAATGCAGAAATAACTTGATAATTATATATATTTAATTCTCATATGGTAAGTTACACATGTTGTTAGAATGGAAACTGGTTCAGAACGTAACAATCTGGTCACATTAGCATTGTTTAGTACAGTCACGAGTACTAATAAGTATTCAGGTGTGCTTCGAATACCTAGAGACAGGATACGATAAATGTACAATATTATGATCCCATGGTAATTACTTATTTGGTGAATTGGACTGTTCAAAGCTGTAACCAAAGCTGTAACCAAAGCTGTATACGTATTAGTGTTCGTGACTGTACATGAGATGGACACGAATTTATGCTGCCGGCTGTACCTTGTCCAATGCCCTATTAATTAATCAATATAATCAGTTTAGGTTACGTTTTCTCTGACATGACTTTACGCTGGTGAACGTGATTGAATTGTTTTTACTTTTTCACGTCATTTTGATTGAAGATGCTGGCACTGACTTTCGGAGCGTTTACCCAATTAGATATGCATATTTTCCAAACAAACCAAAAAACTATATATTCTGTATGGTTGCCAAAGTACTGTATCATATATAGATTATTTATTAGAGTGGCGATAGATATATGCTTTTTTTTTTTACTATATTTCCCCTTTTTATTCTCTCTCTCTCTCTATCTATCTATCTATCTCTCTATCTCTCTATCTCTAACTCTATCTCTCTCATCCGTTCAGCTAAGGAATGGTCAAGAAAATCTTACAAAAAGCTGGTATGTGTGTGTGTGTGTGTGTGTTCTGAGTCAGCCAGGCGTCATCTCCGCTCTGGCAACAGTGACACGCTGCGGTAGGGGGGTGAACAGCTAAGATGGATTTTGAGAGAGAGAGAGAGAGAGAGAGAGAGAGAGAGAGAGAGAGAGAGAGAGAGAGAGAGAGAGAGAGAGAGGAGACTAATCAGAAACAAGAGTTAAAAATTTCTTAGGGGCCTTTATCGCATCCTTTCTTTTCCCTTCCTTTCTTTTCTTTCCCTTTCCTTTCCACACTTATCTCATCTTGTAACTTTCTCTCTCTATCCCCTTGTGCCTTATCTCCGTCTGTCTGTTGTTCTGTCTATATCATCCCGTCTCTTCCTTTCTCCCACTTATTTTTAGTATCCCATCCCTGTCTCCCTGTCTACCTGTACCTGTCTTTTGTCTATCTACTCCCCATTTCTGTCTCCTATTTTTGTCTCTACCTGTCTCCCTTTTCCTGTCTTTTTTTCCTATTTCTATCTCCCATCCCTGTCTGCACGTTTTTCGTCTATTCCCCACTGTCTCTTTTCCTATATACCTCACCAATTTTCTCTTAATCGTCTCTCCGTTTCTCTTACCTATTCCTCTTGTTGTCTTTAGGCCTCTCACCACCTCTTGCCGTTTCTCCTCATCTCTTTCCATCTCTTTCCTTCTCTTTACTTTTATTTATTTCTCCATATCCTCTCTATACCATTTCTGCTCATCACTTTCTCCTTCTCTTTACATATTCTTTCTCCATATCCTCCCCATTATCATTCCTTCCTCTCTACTTATCCTTCACCTTTATCTGCTTCCTATTCTTTTTTTCCTTTCTATTCTACTCCCCTTATTATTTCTTCTTCTCCTCACACTCACTTTTCCTCTCCATCTTCTCCCCCTCACCATATCTTCCTCTCTAGTCCCCCTCCCCTCACTCCCCTCGCGATCTCCTTCCTATTCCCACCTCCCTAATTTTTTCTCCCTCTCACCCGCTCCTCCCTTCACCCACCCCTACCATCCAACCAAGCCTCTCCTCCCGTCTCCTTCACCCACTGGAGGGCTTTTCAAACTTGCCCTCGTTAAATCCTTAAGCCTCACATTAATTACTGAAGGAGAAAAAAATGTTAATGGATTTTTGATATGCATAAGCCTGCAGGCGAAAGTATATACATTATAGGGAGACTGAAGGCACTCGCTCAGTCTTTCCTTCTAATCGTTTTTCATCTACAATAATATATCCAATTCATTATGTTGCATATGCACTTTGCATATTCACATGCCCTTTTGAGATATGAGAAAAGTAAGCAAAAGGACTTCCTATCTTTTTTATGCACATAATATTGTTAAATTAGAACAAAACTTTACTATAAGAATGGTCAGGGGTTGGTTAGGAGAGGTTTATTTAAGTAAGGTTAGGTTAGAGTGGAAATGGAAAGGGATGGAAAAGAATAGCATGAGAAGATGTAAGGAAGTAGTATCCATTCAACGACGTTGTTGTTTCCTGGAGGAGAACACAAGTATGTCCTACCCCAGGGGTGTAACGGAGAGTGACGTAATATTAGAACACTTAGGTTATAATATACTTCTTGCCGTAACAAGTGTGGAGAAACGAAGAGCATAACATCACCTGCACTCTACTTTCGCAATAGTGTTTGTTGGGTGTATCGTTTTCCTGATTAGTCTGCATGTTCAGTTTCAGAGAGTAATTTCGATACGATGCGTCAATAATTATAATAAGCTCTGATGATAGTGTGGTGTCCCAATACAGTGTTAATTCCGTAGGACCGATGTTATTTAAGGGGCGGTGAGAGCAAACAAATATGATGTAAAAGTGTCAGCGTTATACCATTTCCTCTGCTGCTCTCGCCTTCCTTCCTTCCAACCTCAATATTCTACAATCTGCATACAGACGTGTTATTAGGCGGGTCCCATGTCATTTTTTTTACTAAGGTGGTGTAATTTTCCGTCACACACACATACACACACACACACACACACACACACATCACAGTTCACACACACACACACACACACATCACAGTTCACACACACACACACACACACACATCACAGTTCACACACACACACACATCACAGTTCACACGTACACACACACACACACACACACACACACGTCCGCGAGCTAGATTCAATTATGTAAAAATACAATTCGTTAAGTACACACACACACAAAAAAACAAATATATATATATATATTTGACTGGAAAGCAGAAAAGTTATAAAGATCACTCACACTGCCAATTTCCTTATAACATTTTGCCAACACGTTTATTACTCCTTTATTACTACACACATTTCATTACTCAAATGCATGAATGACGTCTGGAGTAAGAATCCCCAGAACGTAATGGATTTCTTCTTTACTCAAGGGATCCTGTGATGTAGTCAGAGAATTGGAGGTAAACGAATCCTTCAAATATTACAAACGAAACACCACCCATATAGAAGGAGCTTGTTTCGTGGGATAGTCAGGAGGAATCGGTAGCCACCACTTCTATATAACTTGATCACAGGGTCGTTAAAGTTCCATCACATCTCTTTCTTTCTCTTTGTATACATGGCACCTGAATTATCCTTTTATACACGTACACTAGTTTATAATCAAATGCGGTTTTCACTATACCGACTCTATCCATCAGACTGGTGCATAATTATGAGCCGTGATACCCTTAATGTATGTAGGCTAAAGGAATGTAACATGCCATATGATGATACCCATCTCACAAAGACCAGCAGATGAAATTGCACATACTCGCCGTTTTCTTTCGTGTGTGATTTAATTAAAGAAAGTTGAAAGCTCTGCATTATGTGGATAACTATTGCAAACTCATATACGATTGGTCACAAATATCTGCTTTGAATATAGTTTAAATAATAGTCAAGATTGACAAATGCAATTATAGCACTTCTTTCCATTCTATCTTATACAACTTTGGTACAATATTTTACCACCCAAATTTTGACCGATTGAGATTGTCTACACTTTTATTGGAGCACCAATACAGCTAATGGGGATTTGGTCTTGCGATATTAATATTAGTATTTCAAAACATTTGATATTGCCCTAATCGTTAAGTATAAAGTATTGTTAATGATATATTATTTTGATTATATCATTTACAAAAAAAATCGTGTTTAAGAGAGGTTTAATGATATATTGATAGGTAGATTAGGTTAGGTTAGGAAAGAGTGACTAATTCAAGGGAATTAAGTTTTTATGTTGAAGTATAATTTTGTACAACAATTAAATATCTAGTTCCTTTAAATTAGTCACTTATCCTTACATCTTCTCATGCCATTCTTTTTCGTCTCTTCCCATTTTCACCATAAATGAGAAGGGATGGAAAAGAATAGCAATAGAAGATGTATGGAAGAGTGATTAACTCATAATTATGAACTAAGTTTTTTGGTTGAAGTATAAGAGGGGTTGGTGATACGAAGTTTAATGATATAAAGTTATATAGATAGGTTAGATTAGGTTAGGGTGAAAATGGGAATGGAAGGAAAAGAAAGGCATGAAAAGATAATTATGGGAGTAAGTAATACACATTTGGTATATATGAGATCGCGTGCCTTAATTCTCCAAAGTATGCCAAAGTATTATACTGGACCAGCAGATGAATAATGATAGAGGTAACCTGTTGCTTGTAATAGTTTGGAGGACACTTGCTCCAGATTTTTCACCTACAACACTCTGTACTATAACACAGACCCCTTTAAGGCTTGAACGGCCCATTGCCCTGCCCTTGTCCTGGTAATAATCTACATGAACAAGCAGGTCTCTCTTGTTGACCTTCCTTAGCCATATCGGGGATGACACTTTCTGTCTCATTATGGCTTTCTTTCATTTTTTTTCTAATCAGATGCAGTGATGGATAAAGTATTGTTTTTTTTTTTTTGTTTTTTTTTTTTTTTGTGTGTGTGCATGTGTGCAATCTTGTGGTTGGTCTATAGAGCTGTATGAGGCACAGTCACTGTCAAAAGTCCTGTCGTCGTTTCAGTCTTCTGGTGAAAGTCAAAATCAACAGCATCCGAAGGAATAAAGATTTCACAAAGTTAGTTCATGCATGAGAAAAAAAAACTGACTATGAAATATTCACAACAATATGATCAGTATCAGAGTTCAGGATAAGAAAATACTGGTAGGAATAATATTTATAGCCATTACCGTAACCAGAAAGACTACAAAATTATTTCGTATCAATATGACACTGTATGTAAGTCCTAGATCAGATTAAATAACATAACTTATTTCAATTTGTAGTCAGGAATTTATACTTTCAGCTGACCAGTAAAGGGGTTAATACACTTTTGGTACATAGGAGTGTCTTGATTCCTCCATTGTATGCCAGGAAACAGGACCAGATTAACAAATGTAATGTTGGCCAGTTGCTTGGAATAGTTTGGAGGAATCAGTTGCTCCAGCTTTGCCAAAACTGTACTACCACCTTAAGGGGAGATTCTCATGTTGATAATTTGGAAGGCTGCTGATTCCTTCTAACTATACCCTAAAACAAACGCACTCAATAGATGGTACTAATAGGGGATCTGTTTCGCGGCACAGGTTGGAGGATTCAATAAAGCTTCATAATCACCAACCAAAGAATCTTCCCTTAGGTCTGTCTGGTGGCCTCGATATCAAAAATGTGTCTGGTGACTCTACAGCAACAGTAAAAGCTGAATAACTGGCCCTTTTAATGTCATCAGAGTAACTTGCCTTGAATTCACATACAGGTTTTTAGAATCCTTATATAGAAAGAAAATTTGTAAAAGTATGGAAATTGTTGTAAGTGCAATACTGTAACGGTAACTAAAGGGAAGAATTGTAACGCCACCTGTTCAATAGTCAACACTTGTCTTTAGTATGTACTGTATAGGGCAACCATAATTATGACATCATTCATCATCATTATAGCAGCAACTATCATCATGATTGCATATTCCCATTAAGCAAATCGTCTGAGATATTATGTATATGCATAACATAGAAATTATAATATGAACATTATATTTTATGTATATATTATTAGTGATGTATCGGATATCGGCATCCGCCCCAATCAACCCCCTAACCCCCCATCATCATTTTTCTGTCGTATGGGGCTTTACCTCCATCTGCTGGTCAGTTGTGTTAAATATCATAAATTACAATTAAGAACATTATCAGATTTATGCATTTTCGTAGCACTCGAGAAATCAAATATTCCATTGATACATACTCACTGAAGGTTTACTTATTTAATGTAATGTTTATCGACACAGAATGAAAACTTCGCCAGAATCAAAACTACTGTAAGGTTCGGTAGAGATTCGTAACACAACTATTTTATCGGGAATTGTATATTGCAAGGAAAATTGTGATATTTACATTAATCCATAAAAACCTGCCACTCTCTCAGACAAAGAGGAAACTACGCAAAATTAAAGGCTTTTCGTTTGAGGTTCCTGAACACACTGTGCTTGAAAAACTAGAGATGATAGACAGGAGGAAAGATGGACAGGGTGAGACTGCTCCAAGGTGACCCTGTTGTATAAAATAATGAAATATAATAAATAACTTTATGTTTAGATGAGAATTGCTGTGACCTTTACTTCTCATATCTCATGTAAAATAATATCCCAGGGTTATTGTCATGACCCGCAGAGTCTCTCCCGTTTCTTTTGTGTTTATTTTTGTTTATGAAGACAGTCACAAGACAATGCATCAACTCCAGCACTCAGCAGAAGACATTGTCCTCCTCCACCGCCACCTTTACGATCGATTCCACTGGCTGACTGGTTGGCTGGTTGACTGGCAGGTTGGCTGGCTGGCTGGATAGGATGTTGTTAACCCCTTCAATTACAGACAACTCATATAATGGAGTTCAGTATATGGCTCCATAGACACGTAGAATCATCATCCCATATGTAGCTGGGCCACACTTTCAGCCTTACTCTTAATATTTACTTAGGCTTCCACGAGGAATAGAATGATTTCAAGTATATAGTGCAGCCGGCGGCAAAAGTCCTGTAGCCACATCTGCCAAGTCAGCAAGAATTGTATGAAAATATTAACTTTACTAGCTCGTAATCTAAAAAAAAAAAAAAAACAGTAGTTTCTTATTTCCCCCCTTAGACGATGTAATTCTGAATGATGGATATGTTTGTACAGTCAATTAAAACAGTATCAGTCCGGTGGGGCTCGATAATATCCCAGGCAAACACTGTAACTTGTGCTGTTCCGTCCGCTTCCAACTAGAAGTCATCAGAAGTGTCGTGTGAGAAAGTATCACGTGTAAAGTGGCCCGATAGGTTTTAAGGACCCTGTGATCGTGTATGATTATTGCAGGCTTCTGATTCCTCCTGATAATACCACGAAACAAGCTCCTTCCATATAGGTGGTGTTTCGTGGACATATTTGAAGGACTCTATTACCTTCAATTTTCTGACTATATCACAGGGTTCCTTAAATTAAGCGAACATACAGTACATCTATCATTTGCTTCCCAGCATTTCTTTGAAAATCCGAACTTTTCGTATACCATACATGAGTGCATAAAGAAGAGGTTTGGGAAACAGAAGGTTCAACAATTGTGTAATGGAGTGGTGATGGAGTGGAGAGAAAAGAAATAGGACGACGGGAGTGAAAGAGCAAAGGGTGAGTAGGAGAGTATCTTAATCACCTCCTGCCGTGTGTGTGTTGCTTTGGGAAGGAGGAGAGGAAATACGGGTCAGTGAAAAAGAGAGCATTGTCAGGTAGCAAAAATAATCAAGTGGAAGAAATAATTAGTAAAACAAAAGAATGTAGAATTTATAGAAAGATGGGAAGTGAAAAGTAGGTAGGTGGGACCAGGCGTCAGAAGAGTATAACTGGAAATAATGGGGGAAATACAATAGTCAGATGAGGGAAAAATATAGAAAGTAAGCAGATATGCAAACGGCGGAAGTGTGAGTAATGGATAGGTAGGGATAGGAAGGAAGAAAGAAAAGATAGGATAGGAGATAGACAATGTAATAATGGAAAAGGATATGTTAGAGAAATACAAGAGGAGTAAAAATATAAGAATAAGGCAGGTATAGGTGTGTGATCCTCGCAAAGAAGGTAAGTTGCTAAGCTATAATTTTAACATCAATTAAACAGCTGAGACTCCATGTGGTCTTACTCTATGCATTTCATCCCTCTTCTTCCCCGTACAGCTTTTCGTTCATTTACCCCATAATTATCGACGGAGGTCCTTCGATTGTTGAATGACCTGCATGGTATAAATATGTTTGGTGTATTATATCTTTTTTTCAGTAATATAGCAAAGGTTCTATCATCTAAGTTGAGTAGTGGCTTAAATTCTGCCTGGTAGTAACTACAAAAAAACTGTTAATGTGCCGTTGCCATTTCTGTACTAAAATGCTCCTTATCCTCTCAGGTGGTAAACAATTGTCCTGCGCTGGCGAAAAATTGTGAAAGGATAGTTGTCGATGGTTGGGTGCTTTTCAAGACCAAAATGCTATTATGCCCCGTATATGTATAGACCTATACAATACGCCACAAAAGCTTCAGCACACGAGATATATTCCTTGAACATTGTACTTTGTTCATTTGTGAACAAACAAACAAAAAGTGTCCTTTATATAACAGATACCGAAGCCAATATAAGATCATCTCGGAACACATTATTTACTGCACAGTCATTCTAATTGATATTATTGTGACATTTAACAAGGTTGACTAAGGTTTGGGATAGAAACTGAATAGCCTACCGTTTCCCATAGAGTTGCAGTACATGGAATGTGATTGTAGTCGTGTAGTAGTGATAATATTGGGGTGTCACGTTCTAGAACAAAACGAAAGAGAGATTTGGAGTCGGTATGTCTCAAGAGTGTCATAGGCTATGGAGGATTTTAGACTTTGATGAACAATTTTCCAAATATCTTTGCATGTTTGAAAGAGAGACCATAGCTCTGAATATTTAGATGCGTGAGCATTGTGAGGATAAGTGATAGGTGAAGTGGGTGATGGGTGAAGAGGGTTATGGGTAAAGTGGGTGACTGATAATGGATGAAGTGAGTGATGGATGACGTATGAAGAAAGTGAAAGTGGCAACGATCATGATTGGAAAGGCAAAGGACCAAGGCGTCTTCATCCCCATGATAATACTCATCCCTCTCCAATATGTCAGTTGTCCCTAAGAGATTGCAGTTCCCGGTGAAGCTGAGCTACTTGATGTCCATCAACAAGAGCCAGACTCAGTCACTGAAGGTTGTAGGACTCAACTTCACCACACCAGTATTTTCTCACGGACAACTTTATACTGGCTGCTCTCGAGTCGGTAATTCTCGATGACTACATTTACTCCAATGAAAGGGGCAAGATGGCAAACGTGGTTTACCATAAGGCTCCAAAATTCATGATTAATATGATTTTGCTGGTATAATAAATACATTAATGTGAATTGAAAATTGGATTTGTCAACATTTTTCTTCCTGGGCAAAGCTGGGTACCTAAGTTAGTGTTCTATATGAACAGGATCTTCTCTCTGTCCTCATGAACTATGTAGTCTGCTATACTGATGTGTCAACTTCCTCCAGCAGACTTTGCCATATAACAAACAAATACCTCTAATAATACTTCAAATTTTACCAAGAAACTGACCAGCACATCAATAAACAGTATCAGGAAGGAATTTGCTTTGTAGCAGAGTTTTTGGTAAATTGGAGTTATTTTATAGAGGTGTGACAACTACCACATTATTTTATTTAACTAAGGAGAAACTACAGGTAAGAATTGGGGCAATAAAGAAACCACTATAGTATATACAGGAATATATTCACATATTCACAGGAAGTAAATTTACATTTACTCTCTCCCTGTCTCTGTTTGTCTGTCTGTCTGTCTCTCCCTCTGTGTCTCTGTCTCTGTCTATTTCTGTGTCTATATCTCTGTTACTCTGACTGTTTTTGCTGTCTCTATATATATCTCAATAAGTTTTCTGAATGTTGTGTCACCTCTATCTTTCCAAATATCTTTCACTGTCTTTTTCTGACTCTCTATCTCTCTGATGTCTGCTTCTCCGTCTCTGTTTCATTTTCTGACTCAATTTCTTCCTCTGTGTTTATGTCCTCCTATTTGCGGTACTGGATGTGCTCACCGTTGCTTAGGACAGCACCGCTTGGTCCTGCCACCACAATCTCGACACCATGACCCAGCTGGTGAAGATCACCTTTGGGAGTCACAATACCTGAGTCACCCACCAAAGCCCTCTTGCTCCTGCTGGGTACACCGGCATCGGTGAACTGGTAGTTGGTACCATCCTTGGTTACAGCACCAGAGGGACCAACTAGAACGATGTTGTCAGCTTGATCGTAGGTGAACTGAACATTTGTGCCATCAGGGTAGACGATACCAGAGGCTCCAAACACTCCCATCGATCTCTTGCTCCTGCTGGGTACACCGGCATCGGTAAACTGGTAGTTGGTACCATCCTTGGTTACAGCACCAGAGGGACCAACTAGAACGATGTTGTCAGCTTGATCGTAGGTGAACTGAACATTTGTGCCATCAGGGTAGACGATACCAGAGGCTCCAAACACTCCCATCGATCTCTTGCTCCTGCTGGGTACACCGGCATCGGTAAACTGGTAGTTGGTACCATCCTTGGTTACAGCACCTGAGGGACCAACTAGAACGATGTTGTCAGCTTGATCGTAGGTGAACTGAACATTTGTACCATCAGGGTAGACGATGCCAGAGGCTCCAAACACACCCTTTGTTGGCAAGGCACTTGCTCCCACCACCACCAGGCACAATGCTACCTGCAACACAGATAAATGAGTGTTTAAGATGGAGTAAATACTTGATTAGAGCCATGAGTGTGTGTGTGTGAAAGAGAGGCCACTGGCTCTCACTACAAACACACACAATGCTGTATGCAACATGGATAATAATGTGACTGAGATACAATATGCACTTTATTTCTAAATTGAGAAAGATTATGACTAAAGGCAAGAAGCCCATGTGTATGTCTTCAACTATGAACAAAGTAAAATGATGCATAAGAGGTGAAAAATAAGTATAATGTATAGGACCTGTCCCAAAATAGCCAGCAATAACATTCACTCGTGTATATAACATTCACTCGTGTATATTTGCAAGTGATTTTGGGATAACATTTCCCTAATGATTGCTTCAGAAGTAAAGCTTTTAAAAGTCCGTGCTAGGTTTGTTAAGAATATGTTGGACTATACTCTCTGTGTAGCTGAAACTCGAAAAAAATTATCAATAGGTCCAACGTCTACAATAGAAGCACAATCCCGTACGATTAGTGTCTTCAGGCTATTTCATTGAGTCTGTGTGTGTGTGTGTGTGTGTGTGTGTGTGTGTGTGTGTGTGTGTGTGTGTGTGTGTGTGCTCTATTTTCCACCCTAAACACACACTGGGCGACCTGGAACTATACTGTAATATTAGTATGACTGAGATAGAACGAAAATAGTATTCAGAAATAAAGGGAGTTTGTGTGTGTGAAAGTTTTTTACGAACTGAATAAATCACTTTTCCTCTAAAATACACCAAGATTTTCTTATCACAATGTAAACAGAACCAGAGAAACTCCATGTAAATACTTACAATAACCTTCATGTTCCTTATGCTTGAGTTAGAACCCTACAGCACTCCTTACTAGGCTACTGTCAAGACTGATTTGTTCTCGGACTTTGGTTGCTATATATACTCCCAGGGCGGCGCCACGCTGTTGGTCAGGGTGTTGCCTAGC
Source organism: Petrolisthes manimaculis (assembly GCA_034508575.1). Taxonomy (NCBI): domain Eukaryota; kingdom Metazoa; phylum Arthropoda; class Malacostraca; order Decapoda; family Porcellanidae; genus Petrolisthes; species Petrolisthes manimaculis. Next base: position 76,460 of record JAWZYT010002660.1, read on the forward strand.
CTTGACATTTTACTTAGCTGGTGCAGGCAAAGCTTATTGTGTGTGTGTGTGTGTGTGTGAGAGAGAGAGAGAGAGAGAGAGAGAGAGAGAGAGAGAGAGAGAGAGAGAGAGAGAGAGAGAGAGAGAGAGAGAGAGAGAGAGAGAGAGAAAGAAATTGATAGACAAATTGATAGACAGAGGGATTGAGTTAGATAAGAACAATTGCGGACATAATTATGAAATAGACACATTTGAAAGGAGGCCCTTCATTGAACATAGGATGTAGGATATAATAATAGACGCGTACTGTTCTATACATGATAGAGTGCCCGTTGGAATTGTGTCTGTTTCATGTGTTCGTTGCTGTACATACAGATCCTAAATAGTGTGGATAGAAATCTAAAGAAAGAGAGAGTTTGCATGTGTGTATGTTTGAGATAGTGTGAGGTAGAGTGTATGTGATGTGTGTTTGAGATAAATCGATAAATACATTTTTTCTCCAGATCCCTTTCTCTTCCTATCTGTAGTTGTCTTCTTATCACTGTGTGTCTCGGTCCATCTATCTGCCTATCGCTCTCTCTCTCTCTCTCTCTCTCTCTCTCTCTCTCTCTCTTTACTAATGAATAAGTTTTGCCCATTACAGGTGGCAAATTAGCCAAATTTCAACTACTTTCTATCTTTCCTATAAAATTTCCTTGTGGAGTTTTTTCTGCCAATCCCACAAGGTTCTGACTCCTAACTTTATATCCTGTACGACAGGCCGGAGGGAGTGGAGGGTGGGGAGAGAGCCTTCTACTTTGCCATCCTTATCTACGACTATCACTGGGGAGAAATTCATTCTCTACCAGTAACCTTCTAATCAGATCACCCCGTGTGGACCGTAAGGTCTGTTGTGGTCTGTGATTCTATATAACTCTCTCACTCAGTATGGAAGGTGACGCTAGACGATTTAGATATCACACACACACTTATTTATATTATGCGTTTTGTGTGTGTATGTGTGTGTGTGTGTGTGTACTCTTAAGGAAACGCCTATGCGCATATATTAAGTGTATATGAGAATATGATATGCTTGTACGTGTACGAGTCTCTATACTTTTACTATTATATGCTTTCAGTTGTATTTTATAGTTATAAATGTGAACATACTGCACACCGGGTATAAACACTTCCACCGCCTATAATATTCTGTCACCTCTCCCGTCTACTGCTGATCTCTGAGGTACAGACACAAACACTAATGAGTATTAAGGTGTGCTTCGAATCCTAGGTGACTGTAAATTAATGCACAATTAGATCTCCATTGGATTTATTTTGTTGGTCAATTGGACTGTTCAAAGCTGTATACTTATTAATGCTCGTGACTGCACATCTATATATATATATATATATATATATATATATATATATATATATATATATATATATATATATATATATATATATATATATATATATATATATATAAAACACTCCGTCTGTGTCTGTGTGTGTGTGTGTGTGTCTGTTTATCCGCTATGCACGGCCGCATCGTTTTACCTAGAGTAAAATGTAATATGTCATTTTGATCGGTGAAGCCTGGGAAGTGTCCTTGGCCTACAAAAAATAAATTAAATGACCAATAGCGGGTGTTGGGGGGGGGGGGGGGGGGTCGATCCCAGTACCCCTGCAGCCCAAGCCGCTGTTATTTGGCCTTAACCAAATGATCCCAGGTTCGAATCCCCGGTACAATTTTTTTATTACTTGGCGAATTTTGCCAAGTATGTTGCTCAGTGGTCTTGTGTGTTTGTGGCAATGTCTGTACAGTTCGCGGTCTATAGTTCGCAATTCTTGTCCGATTTTGCAGAAATTTTCACCACAGGTAGGCATCAACATTTTTAGGTCACCTATTGTTTTTCAAGGTCAAAAGTAAAAGATCAAGGTCAAAATGATAAAAAAAAATGAAAAAAAATAAAACCTGTGCAGGGTTCGAACCAACGCCAGCAATGGTAAGCGAGGAAAGGGGATCTGGAAGCGCTCATGGATAACCACTCGGCCATCGTGACAGCATTGTCATTTCTGCTTCTGGTGGTACTTGAGCGATGGCTGTATTCCTAAAACTCGCGATTTGAGCATTAGGTCGAAAATCAAGGGGTCTGAATTTTGCCATACTTCCGCCCAGTCCTCGTTTTACGAGCGAATGTTCATATTATTTTGTTGACAAATGATGCACATCCTGAAAATTTGTGAAAAGATAGTTGCTCGATGCTTGGATGCTTTTTTAGGCCAAAATGCTATTATGCCCCATATCAGTATAGGCCTATACAGTACGCCACAAGAGCTTGAGCTCATGAGATATATTCCTTGAACATTGTACTTTGTTCGTTTGTGAACAAACATACAAAAATTTTCATTTATATAGTAGACTTTGGTATCTACTATATAAAGGACACTTTTTGTTTGTTTATTCACAAACGACTCTCTCAATTCTCATTTCACCTGGCCTTAAAATTTACCTTACATAATTGGATTGGATGACCAAGAATAGGGTATAATACCAAACAGATCGAATTTCGAGGGAATGTAGGGTGACTGGAGGTCATATGAGGTCACACTGGGGGTTATTTCTAGCTAAATTGTCCGAATTGGAGACTTTATTAAAAAATACAAAAAATCTTATTGACCTCGAAAATGGGGATTTGAGTGATGTCAGATTCGAACTCCATGGTCATTTGTGGTCAGCTTGAGGTTGGAAGTGTTTGCATAGTCCTCTGCTTATAACTCGAGGTGGGGGATGTATGCACTCAGAAATTGATCTCTCTTAAAATTGGGTGGATGTTTTCACGGGAATCGAACCCGGGACCTCTGGGATACGAGGCGGAACCTCTAACCAGTACACCATAAGGGTACCCCACTGGTGTTACACTGGTGTTGTTTCGAGATTCGCGTTTTCAGGTCAGTACAGGGGGGGGAGGGGAACTATGCATTCTAGAACAAAACGAAAGAGAGATTTGGAGTCGGTATGTCTCAAGAGTGTCATAGGCTATGGAGGATTTTAGACTTTGATGAACAATTTTCCAAATATCTTTGCATGTTTGAAAGAGAGACCATAGCTCTGAATATTTAGATGCGTGAGCATTGTGAGGATAAGTGATAGGTGAAGTGGGTGATGGGTGAAGAGGGTTATGGGTAAAGTGGGTGACTGATAATGGATGAAGTGAGTGATGGATGACGTATGAAGAAAGTGAAAGTGGCAACGATCATGATTGGAAAGGCAAAGGACCAAGGCGTCTTCATCCCCATGATAATACTCATCCCTCTCCAATATGTCAGTTGTCCCTAAGAGATTGCAGTTCCCGGTGAAGCTGAGCTACTTGATGTCCATCAACAAGAGCCAGACTCAGTCACTGAAGGTTGTAGGACTCAACTTCACCACACCAGTATTTTCTCACGGACAACTTTATACTGGCTGCTCTCGAGTCGGTAATTCTCGATGACTACATTTACTCCAATGAAAGGGGCAAGATGGCAAACGTGGTTTACCATAAGGCTCCAAAATTCATGATTAATATGATTTTGCTGGTATAATAAATACATTAATGTGAATTGAAAATTGGATTTGTCAACATTTTTCTTCCTGGGCAAAGCTGGGTACCTAAGTTAGTGTTCTATATGAACAGGATCTTCTCTCTGTCCTCATGAACTATGTAGTCTGCTATACTGATGTGTCAACTTCCTCCAGCAGACTTTGCCATATAACAAACAAATACCTCTAATAATACTTCAAATTTTACCAAGAAACTGACCAGCACATCAATAAACAGTATCAGGAAGGAATTTGCTTTGTAGCAGAGTTTTTGGTAAATTGGAGTTATTTTATAGAGGTGTGACAACTACCACATTATTTTATTTAACTAAGGAGAAACTACAGGTAAGAATTGGGGCAATAAAGAAACCACTATAGTATATACAGGAATATATTCACATATTCACAGGAAGTAAATTTACATTTACTCTCTCCCTGTCTCTGTTTGTTTGTCTGTCTGTCTCTCCCTCTGTGTCTCTGTCTCTGTCTATTTCTGTGTCTATATCTCTGTTACTCTGACTGTTTTTGCTGTCTCTATATATATCTCAATAAGTTTTCTGAATGTTGTGTCACCTCAATCTTTCCAAATATCTTTCACTGTTTTTTTCTGACTCTCTATCTCTCTGATGTCTGCTTCTCCGTCTCTGTTTCTTTTTCCGACTCAGTTTCTTCCTCTGTGTTTCTGTCCTCCTATTTGCGGTACTGGATGTGCTCACCGTTGCTTAGGACAGCACCGCTTGGTCCTGCCACCACAATCTCGACACCATGACCCAGCTGGTGAAGATCACCTTTGGGAGTCACAATACCTGAGTCGCCCACCAAAGCCCTCTTGCTCCTGCTGGGTACACCGGCATCGGTGAACTGGTAGTTGGTACCATCCTTGGTTACAGCACCAGAGGGACCAACTAGAACGATGTTGTCAGCTTGATCGTAGGTGAACTGAACATTTGTGCCATCAGGGTAGACGATACCAGAGGCTCCAAACACTCCCATCGATCTCTTGCTCCTGCTGGGTACACCGGCATCGGTAAACTGGTAGTTGGTACCATCCTTGGTTACAGCACCAGAGGGACCAACTAGAACGATGTTGTCAGCTTGATCGTAGGTGAACTGAACATTTGTACCATCAGGGTAGACGATGCCAGAGGCTCCAAACACACCCTTTGTTGGCAAGGCACTTGCTCCCACCACCACCAGGCACAATGCTACCTGCAACACAGATAAATGAGTGTTTAAGATGGAGTAAATACTTGATTAGAGCCATGAGTGTGTGTGTGTGAAAGAGAGGCCACTGGCTCTCACTACAAACACACACAATGCTGTATGCAACATGGATAATAATGTGACTGAGATACAATATGCACTTTATTTCTAAATTGAGAAAGATTATGACTAAAGGCAAGAAGCCCATCTGTATGTCTTCAACTATGAACAAAGTAAAATGATGCATAAGAGGTGAAAAATAAGTATAATGTATAGGACCTGTCAAAAAATAGCCAGCAATAACATTCACTCGTGTATATAACATTCACTCGTGTATATTTGCAAGTGATTTTGGGATAACATTTCCATAATGATTGCTTCAGAAGTAAAGCTTTTAAAAGTCCGTGCTAGGTTTGTTAAGAATATGTTGGACTATACTCTCTGTGTAGCTGAAACTCGAAAAAAATTATCAATAGGTCCAACGTCTACAATAGAAGCACAATCCCGTACGATTAGTGTCTTCAGGCTATTTCATTGAGTCTGTGTGTGTGTGTGTGTGTGTGTGTGTGTGTGTGTGTGTGTGTGTGTGTGTGTGTGTGTGCTCTATTTTCCACCCTAAACACACACTGGGCGACCTGGAACTATACTGTAATATTAGTATGACTGAGATAGAACGAAAATAGTATTCAGAAATAAAGGGAGTTTGTGTGTGTGAAAGTTTTTTACGAACTGAATAAATCACTTATCCTCTAAAATACACCAAGATTTTCTTATCACAATGTAAACAGAACCAGAGAAACTCCATGTAAATACTTACAATAACCTTCATGTTCCTTATGCTTGAGTTAGAACCCTACAGCACTCCTTACTAGGCTACTGTCAAGACTGATTTGTTCTCGGACTTTGGTTGCTATATATACTCCCAGGGCGGCGCCACGCTGTTGGTCAGGGTGTTGCCTAGCCTTGACATTTTACTTAGCTGGTGCAGGCAAAGCTTATTGTGTGTGTGTGTGTGTGTGTGAGAGAGAGAGAGAGAGAGAGAGAGAGAGAGAGAGAGAGAGAGAGAGAGAGAGAGAGAGAGAAAGAAATTGATAGACAAATTGATAGACAGAGGGATTGAGTTAGATAAGAACAATTGCGGACATAATTATGAAATAGACACATTTGAAAGGAGGCCCTTCATTGAACATAGGATGTAGGATATAATAATAGACGCGTACTGTTCTATACATGATAGAGTGCCCGTTGGAATTGTGTCTGTTTCATGTGTTCGTTGCTGTACATACAGATCCTAAATAGTGTGGATAGAAATCTAAAGAAAGAGAGAGTTTGCATGTGTGTATGTTTGAGATAGTGTGAGGTAGAGTGTATGTGATGTGTGTTTGAGATTTTTCCTCCAGATCCCTTTCTCTTCCTATCTGTAGTTGTCTTCTTATCACTGTGTGTCCCGGTCCATCTATCTGCCTATCTCTCTCTCTCTCTCTCTCTCTCTCTCTCTCTCTCTCTCTCTCTCTTTACTAATGAATAAGTTTTGCCCATTACAGGTGGCAAATTAGCCAAAATTTCAACTACTTTCTATCTTTCCTATAAAATTTCCTTGTGGAGTTTTTTCTGCCAACCCCACAAGGTTCTGACTCCTAACTTTATATCCTGTACGACAGGCCGGAGGGAGTGGAGGGTGGGGGAGAGAGCCTTCTACTTTGCCATCCTTATCTACGACTATCACTGGGGAGAAATTCATTCTCTACCAGTAACCTTCTAATCAGATCACCCCGTGTGGACCGTAAGGTCTGTTGTGGTCTGTGATTCTATATAACTCTCTCACTCAGTATGGAAGGTGACGCTAGACGATTTAGATATCACACACACACTTATTTATATTATGCGTTTTGTGTGTGTATGTGTGTGTGTGTGTGTGTACTCTTAAGGAAACGCCTATGCGCATATATTAAGTGTATATGAGAATATGATATGCTTGTACGTGTACGAGTCTCTATACTTTTACTATTATATGCTTTCAGTTGTATTTTATAGTTATAAATGTGAACATACTGCACACCGGGTATAAACACTTCCACCGCCTATAATATTCTGTCACCCTCTCCCGTCTACTGCTGATCTCTGAGGTACAGACACAAACACTAATGAGTATTAAGGTGTGCTTCGAATCCTAGGTGACTGTAAATTAATGCACAATTAGATCTCCATTGGATTTATTTTGTTGGTCAATTGGACTGTTCAAAGCTGTATATACTTATTAATGCTCGTGACTGCACATCTATATATATATATATATATATATATATATATATATATATATATATATATATATATATATATATATATATATATATATATATATAAAACACTCCGTCTGGTGTCTGTGTGTGTGTGTGTGTGTGTCTGTCTGTTTATCCGCTATGCACGGCCGCATCGTTTCACCTAGAGTAAAATGTAATATGTCATTTTGATCGGTGAAGCCTGGGAAGTGTCCTTGGCCCTAACAAAAAATAAATTAAATGACCAATAGCGGGTGTTGGGGGGGGGGGGGGTCGATCCAGTAACCTCTGCAGCCCAAGCCGCTGTTATTTGGCCTTAACCAAATGATCCCAGGTTCGAATCCCCGGTACAATTTTTTTTATTACTTGGCGAATTTTGCCAAGTATGTTGCTCAGTGGTCTTGTGTGTTTGTGGCAATGTCTGTACAGTTCGCGGTCTATAGTTCGCAATTCTTGTCCGATTTTGCAGAAATTTTCACCACAGGTAGGCATCAACATTTCTAGGTCACCTATTGTTTTTCAAGGTCAAAAGTAAAAGATCAAGGTCAAAATGATAAAAAAAAAAATGAAAAAAAAATAAAACCTGTGCAGGGTTCGAACCAACGCCAGCAATGGTAAGCGAGGGAAGAAGGGGGATCTGGAAGGCGCTCATGGATAACCACTCGGCCATCGTGGACAGCATTGTCATTTCTGCTTCTGGTGGTACTTGAGCGATGGCTGTATTCCTAAAACTCGCGATTTGAGCATTAGGTCGAAAATCAAGGGGTCTGAATTTTGCCATACTTCCGCCCAGTCCCTCGTTTTACGAGCGAATGTTCATATTATTTTGTTGACAAATGATGCACATCCTGAAAATTTGTGAAAAGATAGTTGCTCGATGCTTGGATGCTTTTTTAGGCCAAAATGCTATTATGCCCCATATCAGTATAGGCCTATACAGTACGCCACAAGAGCTTGAGCTCATGAGATATATTCCTTGAACATTGTACTTTGTTCGTTTGTGAACAAACATACAAAAATTTTCATTTACCTATATAGTAGACTTTGGTATCTACTATATAAAGGACACTTTTTGTTTGTTTATTCACAAACGACTCTCTCAATTCTCATTTCACCTGGCCTTAAAATTTACCTTACATAATTGGATTGGATGACCAAGAATAGGTTATAATCCCACTGGTGTTACACTGGTGTAGTTTCGAGATTCGCGTTTTCAGGTCAGTACAGGGGGGGGAGGGGAACTATGCATTCTAGAACAAAACGAAAGAGAGATTTGGAGTCGGTATGTCTCAAGAGTGTCATAGGCTATGGAGGATTTTAGACTTTGATGAACAATTTTCCAAATATCTTTGCATGTTTGAAAGAGAGACCATAGCTCTGAATATTTAGATGCGTGAGCATTGTGAGGATAAGTGATAGGTGAAGTGGGTGATGGGTGAAGAGGGTTATGGGTAAAGTGGGTGACTGATAATGGATGAAGTGAGTGATGGATGACGTATGAAGAAAGTGAAAGTGGCAACGATCATGATTGGAAAGGCAAAGGACCAAGGCGTCTTCATCCCCATGATAATACTCATCCCTCTCCAATATGTCAGTTGTCCCTAAGAGATTGCAGTTCCCGGTGAAGCCGAGCTACTTGATGTCCATCAACAAGAGCCAGACTCAGTCACTGAAGGTTGTAGGACTCAACTTCACCACACCAGTATTTTCTCACGGACAACTTTATACTAGCTGCTCTCGAGTCGGTAATTCTCGATGACTACATTTACTCCAATGAAAGGGGCAAGATGGCAAACGTGGTTTACCATAAGGCTCCAAAATTCATGATTAATATGATTTTGCTGGTATAATAAATACATTAATGTGAATTGAAAATTGGATTTGTCAACATTTTTCTTCCTGGGCAAAGCTGGGTACCTAAGTTAGTGTTCTATATGAACAGGATCTTTTCTCTGTCCTCATGAACTATGTAGTCTGCTATACTGATGTGTCAACTTCCTCCAGCAGACTTTGCCATATAACAAACAAATACCTCTAATAATACTTCAAATTTTACCAAGAAACTGACCAGCACATCAATAAACAGTATCAGGAAGGAATTTGCTTTGTAGCACAGTTTTTGGTAAATTGGAGTTATTTTATAGAGGTGTGACAACTACCACATTATTTTATTTAACTAAGGAGAAACTACAGGTAAGAATTGGGGCAATAAAGAAACCACTATAGTATATACAGGAATATATTCACATATTCACAGGAAGTAAATTTACATTTACTCTCTCCCTGTCTCTGTTTGTCTGTCTGTCTGTCTCTCCCTCTGTGTCTCTGTCTCTGTCTATTTCTGTGTCTATATCTCTGTTACTCTGACTGTTTTTGCTGTCTCTATATATATCTCAATAAGTTTTCTGAATGTTGTGTCACCTCAATCTTTCCAAATATCTTTCACTGTTTTTTTCTGACTCTCTATCTCTCTGATGTCTGCTTCTCTGTCTCTGTTTCTTTTTCCGACTCAGTTTCTTCCTCTGTGTTTCTGTCCTCCTATTTGCGGTACTGGATGTGCTCACCGTTGCTTAGGACAGCACCGCTTGGTCCTGCCACCACAATCTCGACACCATGACCCAGCTGGTGAAGATCACCTTTGGGAGTCACAATGCCTGAGTCACCCACCAAAGCCCTCTTGCTCCTGCTGGGTACACCGGCATCGGTGAACTGGTAGTTGGTACCATCCTTGGTTACAGCACCAGAGGGACCAACTAGAACGATGTTGTCAGCTTGATCGTAGGTGAACTGAACATTTGTGCCATCAGGGTAGACGATACCAGAGGCTCCAAACACTCCCATCGATCTCTTGCTCCTGCTGGGTACACCGGCATCGGTAAACTGGTAGTTGGTACCATCCTTGGTTACAGCACCAGAGGGACCAACTAGAACGATGTTGTCAGCTTGATCGTAGGTGAACTGAACATTTGTGCCATCAGGGTAGACGATACCAGAGGCTCCAAACACTCCCATCGATCTCTTGCTCCTGCTGGGTACACCGGCATCGGTAAACTGGTAGTTGGTACCATCCTTGGTTACAGCACCAGAGGGACCAACTAGAACGATGTTGTCAGCTTGATCGTAGGTGAACTGAACATTTGTACCATCAGGGTAGACGATACCAGAGGCTCCAAACACACCCTTTGTTGGCAAGGCACTTGCTCCCACCACCACCAGGCACAATGCTACCTGCAACACAGATAAATGAGTGTTTAAGATGGAGTAAATACTTGATTAGAGCCATGAGTGTGTGTGTGTGAAAGAGAGGCCACTGGCTCTCACTACAAACACACACAATGCTGTATGCAACATGGATAATAATGTGACTGAGATACAATATGCACTTTATTTCTAAATTGAGAAAGATTATGACTAAAGGCAAGAAGCCCATGTGTATGTCTTCAACTATGAACAAAGTAAAATGATGCATAAGAGGTGAAAAATAAGTATAATGTATAGGACCTGTCCCAAAATGGCCAGCAATAACATTCACTCGTGTATATAACATTCACTCATGTATATTTGCAAGTGATTTTGGGATAATATTTCCCTAATGATTGCTTCAGAAGTAAAGCTTTTAAAAGTCCGTGCTAGGTTTGTTAAGAATATGTTGGACTATACTCTCTGTGTAGCTGAAACTCGAAAAAAATGATCAATAGGTCCAACGTCTACAATAGAAGCACAATCCCGTACGATTAGTGTCTTCAGGCTATTTCATTGAGTGTGTGTGTGTGTGTGTGTGTGTGTGTGTGTGTGTGTGTGTGTGTGTGTGTGTGCTCTATTTTCCACCCTAAACACACACTGGGCGACCTGGAACTATACTGTAATATTAGTATGACTGAGATAGAACGGAAATAGTATTCAGAAATAAAGGGAGTTTGTGTGTGTGAAAGTTTTTTACGAACTGAATAAATCACTTATCCTCTAAAATACACCAAGATTTTCTTATCACAATGTAAACAGAACCAGAGAAACTCCATGTAAATACTTACAATAACCTTCATGTTCCTTATGCTTGAGTTAGAACCCTACAGCACTCCTTACTAGGCTACTGTCAAGACTGATTTGTTCTCGGACTTTGGTTGCTATATATACTCCCAGGGCGGCGCCACGCTGTTGGTCAGGGTGTTGCCTAGCCTTGACATTTTACTTAGCTGGTGCAGGCAAAGCTTATTGTGTGTGTGTGTGTGAGAGAGAGAGAGAGAGAGAGAGAGAGAGAGAGAGAGAGAGAGAGAGAGAGAGAGAGAGAGAGAGAGAGAGAGAGAGAGAGAGAGAGAGAGAGAGAGAGAGAGAGAAAGAAAGAAATTGATAGACAAATTGATAGACAGAGGGATTGAGTTAGATATGAACAATTGCGGACATAATTATGAAATAGACACATTTGAAAGGAGGCCCTTCATTGAACATAGGATGTAGGATATAATAATCGACGCGTACTGTTCTATACATGATAGAGTGCCCGTTGGAATTGTGTCTGTTTCATGTGTTCGTTGCTGTACATACAGATCCTAAATAGTGTGGATAGAAATCTAAAGAAAGAGAGAGTTTGCATGTGTGTATGTTTGAGATTGTGTGAGGTACAGTGTGTGTGATGTGTGTTTGAGGTAGTGTGTGTGTGTGTGATGTGTGTTTGAGGTAGAGTGTGTGTGTGTGGTGTGTTTGAGGTGAGTGAGGTAGAGTGTGTGATGTGTGTTTGAGATAGAGGGATGTAGAGTGTGTGATGTGTGTTTGAGGTAGAGTGTGTGTGTGTGATGTGTGTTTGAGATAGAGGGATGTAGAGTGTGTATGTAATGTGTGTTTGAGATAAATCGATAAATACAACATTGTTTTTTCTCCAGATCCCTTACTCATCCTATCTGTAGTTGTCTCCTTATCACTGTGTGTCCCGGTCCATCTATCTGCCTATCACTCTCGGTCTTCGTGTCTTTATATCATTCTGTCTTTTCTTACATTTTACCTCTCTCTCTTTCAGTATGGAAGGATTCGCTAGACGATTTAGATAGCACACACACACCTGTTTATATTATGTGTTTTGTGTGTGTGTGTGTGTACTCTTAAGGATATGCCTATGCGCATATATTGAGTGAATATGAGAATATGATATGATTGTACGTGTACGAGTCTGTATACTTTTACTATTATATGCTTTCAGTTGTATTTTATAGCTATAAATGTGAACATACTGCACACCGGGTATAAATACTTCCACCGCCTATAATAGTCTGTCACCTCTCCCGTCTACTGCTGATCTCTGAGGTACAGACACAAGCACTATAGTTAAATCACTGTATCTTGGCCTCTGAAGGTGGGGTCCCTCAGGAATGCTCATATGCCACATCATAAATAACTGGGCTGTACTAATAGGTATGACATTTATAAAATGCTACACAAAAGACGTAAACACATTCCAATACCATCATAATTCCAGCTGCAATATGCAGGATAAAACAGTAAGCTTAAATATTACGATATTTATAAACCGTTAGAGAAATGTAGCAGCAGTGCTACAATATTTATGTACAGTGTTGCCGACCCATATAATTATATGGTCACCTGTCAGGTCAGGTTAACCCCAGCCACAGCTGCCCAGTCAGTGTTTGCTGGATCGTCATTGAGACGGTGAAATGTTAGCTTACCCAACAGACCACTCTTCGCCCTTGCATTGTCAGTAAAATGTAAATGTATGGTAAAAGTAGCCTACTTTATAAAATACTACTCGGAGAGAGAGAGAGAGAGAGTGGCACGCACATCACGTGTGTGTGGAGCGGGAAGAAACAAGAGGCTGAAGATATGACAACGCTTTAAAGGTCTAGATGACCTGAAATTCCTGAGCAGCCACGCCTTCATGGGCCAAGATACAGTGGTTGGACTATAATAAGTATTAAGATGTGCTTCGAATACTAAGTGACTGTAAATTAATGCACAATTAGATCTCTATTGGATTTACTTTGTTGGTCAATTGGACTGTTCAAAGCTGTATACTTATTAATGCTCGTGACTGCACATATATATATATATATATATATATATATATATATATATATATATATATATATATATATATATATATATATATATATATATATATATATATATATATATATATAAAACGCTCTGTTTGTGTCTGTGTGTGTGTGTGTGTCTGTCTGTCTGTCTGTCTGTTTAGTCGCTATGCACGGCCGCATCGTTTTACCTAGAGTAAAATGTAATATGTCATTTTGATCGGTGAAACCTGGGAAGTGTCCTTGGCCTACAAAAAAAAAATTAAATGACCAATAGCGGGTGTTGGGGGGGGGGGGGGTCGATCCCAGTACCTCTGCAGCCCAAGCCGCTGTTATTTGGCCTTAACCAAATGATCCCAGGTTCGAATCCCCGGTACATTTTTTTTATTATTTGGCAAATTTCGCCAAGTATGTTGCTCAGTGGTCTTGTGTGTTTGTGGCAATGTCTGTACAGTTCGCGGTCTATAGTTCGTAATTCTTGTCCGATTTTGCAGAAATTTTCACCACAGGTAGGCATCAACATTTTTAGGTCACCTATTGTTTTTCAAGGTCAAAAGTAAAAGATCAAGGTCAAAATGATAAAAAAAAATGAAAAAAAATAAAACCTGTGCAGGGTTCGAACCAACGCCAGCAATGGTAAGCGAGGAAAGGGGATCTGGAAGCGCTCATGGATAACCACTCGGCCATCGTGACAGCATTGTCATTTCTGCTTCTGGTGGTACTTGAGCGATGGCTGTATTCCTAAAACTCGCGATTTGAGCATTAGGTCGAAAATCAAGGGGTCTGAATTTTGCCATACTTCCGCCCAGTCCTCGTTTTACGAGCGAATGTTCATATTATTTTGTTGACAAATGATGCACATCCTGAAAATTTGTGAAAAGATAGTTGCTCGATGGTTGGGTGCTTTTTAAGGCCAAAATGCTATTATGCCCCATATCAGTATAGGCCTATACAGTACGCCACAAGAGCTTGAGCTCATGAGATATATTCCTTGAACATTGTACTTTGTTCGTTTGTGAACAAACATACAAAAATTTTCATTTATATAGTAGACTTTGGTATCTACTATATAAAGGACACTTTTTGTTTGTTTATTCACAAACGACTCTCTCAATTCTCATTTCACCTGGCCTTAAAATTTACCTTACATAATTGGATTGGATGACCAAGAATAGGTTATAATCCCACTGGTGTTACACTGGTGTAGTTTCGAGATTCGCGTTTTCAGGTCAGTACAGGGGGGGGAGGGGAACTATGCATTCTAGAACAAAACGAAAGAGAGATTTGGAGTCGGTATGTCTCAAGAGTGTCATAGGCTATGGAGGATTTTAGACTTTGATGAACAATTTTCCAAATATCTTTGCATGTTTGAAAGAGAGACCATAGCTCTGAATATTTAGATGCGTGAGCATTGTGAGGATAAGTGATAGGTGAAGTGGGTGATGGGTGAAGAGGGTTATGGGTAAAGTGGGTGACTGATAATGGATGAAGTGAGTGATGGATGACGTATGAAGAAAGTGAAAGTGGCAACGATCATGATTGGATAGGCAAAGGACCAAGGCGTCTTCATCCCCATGATAATACTCATCCCTCTCCAATATGTCAGTTGTCCCTAAGAGATTGCAGTTCCCGGTGAAGCTGAGCTACTTGATGTCCATCAACAAGAGCCAGACTCAGTCACTGAAGGTTGTAGGACTCAACTTCACCACACCAGTATTTTCTCACGGACAACTTTATACTAGCTGCTCTCGAGTCGGTAATTCTCGATGACTACATTTACTCCAATGAAAGGGGCAAGATGGCAAACGTGGTTTACCATAAGGCTCCAAAATTCATGATTAATATGATTTTGCTGGTATAATAAATACATTAATGTGAATTGAAAATTGGATTTGTCAACATTTTTCTTCCTGGGCAAAGCTGGGTACCTAAGTTAGTGTTCTATATGAACAGGATCTTCTCTCTGTCCTCATGAACTATGTAGTCTGCTATACTGATGTGTCAACTTCCTCCAGCAGACTTTGCCATATAACAAACAAATACCTCTAATAACACTTCAAATTTTACCAAGAAACTGACCAGTACATCAATAAACAGTATCAGGAAGGAATTTGCTTTGTAGCACAGTTTTTGGTAAATTGGAGTTATTTTATAGAGGTGTGACAACTACCACATTATTTTATTTAACTAAGGAGAAACTACAGGTAAGAATTGGGGCAATAAAGAAACCACTATAGTATATACAGGAATATATTCACATATTCACAGGAAGTAAATTTACATTTACTCTCTCCCTGTCTCTGTTTGTCTGTCTGTCTGTCTCTCCCTCTGTGTCTCTGTCTCTGTCTATTTCTGTGTCTATATCTCTGTTACTCTGACTGTTTTTGCTGTCTCTATATATATCTCAATAAGTTTTCTGAATGTTGTGTCACCTCTATCTTTCCAAATATCTTTCACTGTTTTTTTCTGACTCTCTATCTCTCTGATGTCTGCTTCTCCGTCTCTGTTCTTTTTCTGACTCAATTTCTTCCTCTGTGTTTCTGTCCTCCTATTTGCGGTACTGGATGTGCTCACCGTTGCTTAGGACAGCACCGCTTGGTCCTGCCACCACAATCTTGACACCATGACCCAGCTGGTGAAGATCACCTTTGGGAGTCACAATACCTGAGTCACCCACCAAAGCCCTCTTGCTCCTGCTGGGTACACCGGCATCGGTGAACTGGTAGTTGGTACCATCCTTGGTTACAGCACCAGAGGGACCAACTAGAACGATGTTGTCAGCTTGATCGTAGGTGAACTGAACATTTGTGCCATCAGGGTAGACGATACCAGAGGCTCCAAACACTCCCATCGATCTCTTGCTCCTGCTGGGTACACCGGCATCGGTAAACTGGTAGTTGGTACCATCCTTGGTTACAGCACCTGAGGGACCAACTAGAACGATGTTGTCAGCTTGATCGTAGGTGAACTGAACATTTGTGCCATCAGGGTAGACGATACCAGAGGCTCCAAACACTCCCATCGATCTCTTGCTCCTGCTGGGTACACCGGCATCGGTAAACTGGTAGTTGGTACCATCCTTGGTTACAGCACCAGAGGGACCAACTAGAACGATGTTGTCAGCTTGATCGTAGGTGAACTGAACATTTGTACCATCAGGGTAGACGATACCAGAGGCTCCAAACACACCCTTTGTTGGCAAGGCACTTGCTCCCACCACCACCAGGCACAATGCTACCTGCAACACAGATAAATGAGTGTTTAAGATGGAGTAAATACTTGATTAGAGCCATGAGTGTGTGTGTGTGAAAGAGAGGCCACTGGCTCTCACTACAAACACACACAATGCTGTATGCAACATGGATAATAATGTGACTGAGATACAATATGCACTTTATTTCTAAATTGAGAAAGATTATGACTAAAGGCAAGAAGCCCATGTGTATGTCTTCAACTATGAACAAAGTAAAATGATGCATAAGAGGTGAAAAATAAGTATAATGTATAGGACCTGTCCCAAAATGGCCAGCAATAACATTCACTCGTGTATATAACATTCACTCATGTATATTTGCAAGTGATTTTGGGATAATATTTCCCTAATGATTGCTTCAGAAGTAAAGCTTTTAAAAGTCCGTGCTAGGTTTGTTAAGAATATGTTGGACTATACTCTCTGTGTAGCTGAAACTCGAAAAAAATGATCAATAGGTCCAACGTCTACAATAGAAGCACAATCCCGTACGATTAGTGTCTTCAGCCTATTTCATTGAGTGTGTGTGTGTGTGTGTGTGTGTGTGTGTGTGTGTGTGTGTGTGTGCTCTATTTTCCACCATAAACACACACTGGGCGACCTGGAACTATACTGTAATATTAGTATGACTGAGATAGAACGGAAATAGTGTTCAGAAATAAAGGGGGTTTGTGTGTGTGAAAGTTCTTTACGAACTGATTAAATCACTTATCCTCTAAAATACACCAAGATTTTCTTATCACAATGTAAACAGAACCAGAGAAACTCCATGTAAATACTTACAATAACCTTCATGTTCCTTATGCTTGAGTTAGAACCCTACAGCACTCCTTACTAGGCTACTGTCAAGACTGATTTGTTCTCGGACTTTGGTTGCTATATATACTCCCAGGGCGGCGCCACGCTGTTGGTCAGGGTGTTGCCTAGCCTTGACATTTTACTTAGCTGGTGCAGGCAAAGCTTATTGTGTGTATGTGTGTGTGTGTGTGTGTGTGATGTGTGTTTGAGGTAGAGTGTGTGTGTGTGATGTGTGTTTGAGGTAGAGTGTGTGATGTGTGTTTGAGGTAGAGTGTGTGTGTGTGATGTGTGTTTGAGATAGAGGGATGTAGAGTGTGTGTGTGATGTGTGTTTGAGATAAATCGATAAATACAACATATCTTTTTTCTCCAGATCCCTTATACTCTTCCTATCTGTAGTTGTCTCCTTATCACTGTGTGTCCCTGTCCATCTATCTGCTGACAAATGATATCTTGTTGACAAATGATACACCATTCTGACTGGTGTAGTCCCTAGAATGTCCTCTGTCTAATTTTATTTTTGGTGGATATGTGTTTCCTGAATTATCAGCTTAAAACAACTAAAGATTTATGACTTTCTCAACATAGACTCTATGGTCTCAAACATCAAGGATGCAGGCAGGCCTGGCTTGCATGCCCAGTTTAGGAATGAATTCAAACCATAAAATGTTGAGCACCTAAATTTAACACTAAATTTAAGGCCAGTGAAAAAAGAAGCTTTTAAAATGACAAATCAGGGGGTGGGTGGGTTCGATCCCAGTACCCCCTACAGACCAATTCGCCACTCGGGCCTTGCTATTTAATCGTGGCTGTTACAATGCCACCTTCTGCTATAATTGCGTCATGGATAACTTTTGTGGTTGTAAAGCCTGCATGTTTTTTCTGGGGGACCAGCAACCACACCGGATAATGGACTCCTCCCACCCTCCTAATAAGTTGACATAAAAATAATTAGAGGAAATTTATTGACAAAAACACATGTAGGATCTTCACCCGGACAACGTCGGGTATCGCTACTAGTGAATAATTAACTACCGGTACACCTTTTCACCCTCAAATTAAAAAAGATGAACTTCAAATTAAAAATGATTAATTTCAAATTAAAAAAAACTGAACTTCACATTAAATTAAACTGAACTTCATTTTAAAAAAACTGAACTTCATTTTAAAAAAACTGAACTTCATATTAAAAAAACTGAACTTCATATTAAAAAAACTGAACTTCATATTAAAAAAACTGAACTTCATATTAAAAAAACTGAACTTCATATTAAAAAAACTGAACTTCATATTAAAAAAACTGAACTTCATATTAAAAAAACTGAACTTCATATTAAAAAACTGAACTTCATATTAAAAAAACTGAACTTCATATTAAAAAAACTGAACTTCATATTAAAAAAACTGAACTTCATATTATAAAAACTGAACTTCATATTAAAAAAACTGAACTTCATATTAAAAAAACTGAACTTCATATATAAAAAAACTGAACTTCATATATAAAAAAAACTGAACTTCATATTAAAAAAAATTGAACTTCATATTAAAAAAAATTGAACTTCATATATAAAAAAACTGAACTTCATATATAAAAAAAACTGAACTTCATATTAAAAAAAATTGAACTTCATATTAAAAAAAATTGAACTTCATATTAAAAAAAATTGAACTTCATATTAAAAAAATTGAACTTCATATTAAAAAAATTGAACTTCATATAAAAAAACTGAACTTCATATTAAAAAAATTGAACTTCATATTAAAAAAATTGAACTTCATATTAAAAAAATTGGTAAGCCTATTCCACTGGCAATAATACTTACTCTCACTTTACCACCACCTGTCTTCTCACTCTCCCTTCACTCTCACTCTTCTTTCCTGTCTTTCTCTCCACTCTCACTTCACTCTCACTTCACTCTCACTTCACTCTGAGTGATAGTGAAGTCAGAGTGGAGTGATAGTGGAGTCAGAGTGGAGTGATAGTGAAGTCAGAGTGAAGTGATAGTGAAGTCAGAGTGAAGTGATAGTGAAGTCAGAGTGAAGTGAGAGTGAAGTCAGAGTGAAGTGAGAGTGGAGTGAGTGAAGTGAGAGTGGAGTGAGTGAAATTAGAGTGAAATTAGAGTGAAATTAGAGTGAAATCAGAGTGAAATGAGAGTGAAGTGAGAGTGAAATGAGAGTGAAGTGAGAGTGGAGAGAAAGACAGGAAAGAAGAGTGAGAGTGAAGGGAGAGTGAGAAGACAGGTGGTGGTAAAGTGAGAGTAAGTATTATTGCCAGTGGAATAGGCTTACTAATTTTTTTAATATGAAGTTCAGTTTTTTTAATATGAAGTTCAATTTTTTTAATATGAAGTTCAATTTTTTTAATATGAAGTTCAATTTTTTTAATATGAAGTTCAATTTTTTTAATATGAAGTTCAGTTTTTTAAATATGAATTTCAGTTTTATTTTAATATGAAGTTCAGGTTTTTTTAATATTCAAGTCAGTTTTTTTAATATGAAGTTCAGTTTTTTTTAATTTGAAAGTCAACTTTTTTAATTTGAAGTTCATCTTTTTTCATTTGAGGGTGAAAAGGTGTAGTGTATATAAATTCGCCTTCACGAATCAATATTTCTCAGTGTCCTTAGTTTAGTAAGTGTGACAACTATGGCTCATTCAACAGTGGAAAAAAAACTGACTTGAATATTAAAAAAACCTGAACTTCATATTTCTCCCTTCTCTTTCCTTCATGTTTGCTGTCCCAACTCTCTATAATCAACTTCTCCATCCTCAAAGCGTAAATACAGTACATGGTCTTCCAGTGCTAGGGCGGTCTTCTGTCCTCGTCAGTCAATCAGTCAACATGCAATGAGTCTACAAGTTCACCATTAAACAGAATAGCAACAGAATTATTGTTAGTGACTGAATAAATATTATGTATGCATGTGCAGGACGCTTTATCTCTCTGTGTGTCTGTGTTGATAAGAATATAAGATGTACAGCCACCAACCAACAAAAGCGGTGTCTTCTTATCTACCAAGTAATAGACCACGTAAGTTTTAGAGATTTGTGAAATGTATAGCACCAAAGAAGTAGTGGTGGTTAACCCTTGGGATGCTGTAATGTTGTATTATGGTGAATATGTTTGTTCAATGATAATTTTATACGTAGTCCTTCAAAAAGAAATAGATTTAGTTGGCGAGTGTGTTTGTATGTCTTGTAGATATGTGTGTGTGTGTGTGTGTGTGTGTTTTATACCTGTGGTCGCTTATGTTCTGAAGTACAGTCGGCGGCAAAAGTCCTGTCATCTCACTTGCTTCATCGAGGCACGCGATGATCATAGACTCGAGATTATTAGGTGTAAAAAAAGTGAGTATTTCTCGAGTCCATAAACACTGCCTGTCTCTGTGAAGTAAATGAGGCGACAGGACTTCTGCCGCCGACTGTACAGTGTGTATGAACTGTATGCATCTAGCCATGTGTGTACCCGTGTGTGCATTTCTCCGCATATTCACGTGTCTATATGCATGTATGTATGTATGTACACACACTCATAAAACTATTGTTACATCTGCATGCGTGGTTCAACATGACACCATGAATGAAACATATGTAAACAACCTTTCTCAAATTAATATCAAAGCGTTCAGTATAAAATTACTGTATCTTTTTTGGTGAGGTGTACTTCATGGATGTATTATTGTATATGTGTAAATGTATGTGTATAAGTTCTCATTAGATATATGCCAGCCTGGATGTATAATTATGTACGTATGTACGTAACCAAATATGTATACCTTTGCGTGTATGCATTTTTTTTTTTTTTTTTGCATGCAGGCTTGTGTGTCTCCCTGGTGAATGCAATCTAGTTTTTGTAACCCATTATCTGAACCCTACGGGCCTACCTGCTTATCTGGTCGGTCACACACACACACACACCCACAAAC
>JAWZYT010002660.1:100000-122500 GCA_034508575.1 Petrolisthes manimaculis
TTCACAGCGCCACCTTCATCAGCAGCAACGTTTTCAGGAGGACAATACACTCGGTTTATTGAGGAGTGTCATGACTTGCTTTTAATAGATATCTGCATTAGTGTTTATAGTGGTCATCTTGGTGGTCATGACGCTCGCCTGGTCAAGCTTTGGATTCGATTCCTGGGCTGGGGAACTAGTACAAAATCTACCCAAGTTCTTTATGTCCCTGTTTATTCACTGAGCAGCAAGTAAATACCAGATTATAGACTTGTTTGATTAAAGTGGGTAGTACACTGTAGATACATTGGAGTGCCTTGATTCCCCCCAAAGTATACCAGGAAACAGGATCAGACTAACATATACAATGGTGGTTTGTCGCTTGAAATAGTTTGGAGGAATCATTTACCCCACATTTACTATGATTATATCCTCTTATTGTTAGCCAGATTAAATATGTATATACCAACACAAGTACTATGGAGTTATAACCGAGTGCCTTTACCGTCGTTACCTTGGTTGTTGAATAACATTATGGTTCGTCGTTATTCAATCTGTATTAGACGCCACAGACCCCCAAAGGCCAAAGGGAGACAGACAAGGGGAGAGACAGGTAAAGGCAGGCAAGTTTTTGTTTACGTGTGTGTTTTTTTTTTTTTTTTTTTTTTTTTTTTTTTTACAAGAGGATCGAGAAGCAAGCAAGCAAACATTCAGCATATTATGACCTTGGGCTACTGACATGTTACACTTACATCTACATTAAACCAACAATATTTTTACAGTTATTTATTTGCATATTTACTCTTTTGACATAAGATTTTGTTTATCTGTTGATTTTATACTGAATTGATTGTGTTTTGTTGTATACATTCGTTTGTTTATTCATTTATTTTATGTCTGTCGCAAACAAAGTGATTATTAGAGTACAAGATGAAGAAGAAAACGAAAAGAAAATGGATAGTGAAACCTGGTGTTGTAAGAGACGACAAGATTGGGAAGACCACAGAGAGGAAGGAAGGAGAGAAGGAAGGAAGGAAGGAAGGAAGGAGGGAGGGAAGGATGGGATGGAGCGAGGGGTAAAATATGTGACAAGAAAAGTGAAAGGGAAAACAGTGTATGAGAGAGAGAGAGAGAGAGAGAGAGAGAGAGAGAGAGAGAGAGAGAGAGAGAGGGTAGCGACGTCCGTGTAGAAAGTGAAAGTTACGGAGAAATTAACTCTGATACCCCTGAGTTAATCTTATTTGTACCCGTTTTGCATCTGATTTTCCTGAGTCTGATTGGTGATAATTATGTCCCCATATTAAGTACAATGTAGGCTTGTTATTAAAGAAATGTAGTAAAGTGTAGGTTTATTGTAGCCATGTGTAGCAATGTTTAAGTTTCTTGTAGCAATATGTAGCGAAGTATAGCCTTTTTGTAACGAACTGTAGTGAAATGTAGCCTATTTTTAACGAAATGTGAAGAATTGTAGGCTTTTTGTAGCGAAATGTAGTGAAATGTAGCCATATTTGTAGCGAAATGTAGGGAAATGTAACCTTATTATAAGTAAATGTAGTGAAATGTAGCCTTTTTGTTACGAAATGTAGTGACGTGCAACCTTATTAAAACGAAGTGTAACAAAATGTATGCTTTCTATAACAAAACTTAACAAAATATAGGGATATGTGTAGGCTTAATGAAACGTTACCTAGCAAATTGAAGTCACTCACTGTATGTATTGTTGTGGTATGGCGGCCATGACGGTAAAACAACGAACGTAAAAGTAAGGAATGATATCTCGGCTCACTCAGAGAAATAATAAACAAGGTATATTCAGGTTCATTGATATAATATTATAATTCACTCACTGTCTTACTACTGTGCATGTTAACTCATCCAATACTGATCTACTTAATTAAAAATCCTCAATTCTTTTCTTTTATCCACTTTAATAAATTACAGTATAATATATTCTATGAATACTCCTCCTACAAGGTTTTCTCTCTCCTTCCTCGTGTGTTTTTGGTGCTATATGTATATAGAGTAATTACCTTGTGTCCCTCGTATGGTTCTTAATAATGTGGTCATCATCCCACTTTCACCTGCTTAACTTGTTTCTAATACTTCCTTCCACACTTGCTCCTGTACAAAATAATTACTCTGGTCTTGGTGAGAGTATTCGTAGTGATGATGATGATAATGATAATGTAATAATATTATTGATAATGATAATAATATTAATAATGATAATTATATTAATAATGATAATAATATTAATAATGATATTAATATCAATAATGATAATAATAAGAGTAATAAAAATAATAATAATCATGATAATTAAAACAACAATAACAATAACAATAATAAGAACAATAACAAAAATAATATAAACAACAATTATGATAATAACAATAACCATGTATTAATGATATACAAAATAATGAAAATAATACTACTACCTTAAAGGCCATCTCCCCAGACCAGACCAGACCAGACCAGACCAACCCTTGAAGGACTGAAGGTTTAAAATGTCATGAGTAGACGACATTGAGGACAGGTTATCCCTAAACTGGACCCCAATAAACAAAACATACCGTTAACCGGATCTCATAATTATACTTTTTGGTACATACGAGCGCCTTGATTCTTCCAAAAATATGCCAATAAACGGGATTAGATAAAGGGGGTAATTCACTTTTTTTTTATCACATTAGAGTGCCTTGATTCCTCCAAAGTATGCCAGGAAACAGAACCAACCTGATGAACGAAAGTAATGGTGTTCTGTTGCTTGGAATAGTTTGGAGGAATCAGTGGCTCCAAATTATTTACCAAACACTATACCCATTAATTAAGGACCCTGTTTATTATGATCATGTATGAAAATTGGAGGCTTCTGATTCCACCTGACCATACCACAAAACAAGCTCCTTCCATATAGGTGTGTGTGTGTGTGTGTGTGTATATGTATGTATGTATTTGTGTGTGTATGTGTGTGTGTGTATGTATGTGTGTGTGTATGTGTGTATGTATGTATGTATGTATGTATGTATGTATGTATGTGTGTGTGTATGTAAGTAAGTATGTGTATGTGTGTGTTTTGTGGCAGTATTTGAAGGACTCATTTATCTCCAATTATCTGACCACAACACAGAGTCCCTTAACAGGATCTCACTTCACTATCTATAGGAATGCCATATATGCTTGGTTGCCTGTATGGAAAAACTTGCAGGCAATACGGATGCATTTGCTTCATCGTTGCATATAATATAAAAGTGATTCTCCTTGAACAGTTACAAACAAAAATATCTGTATATATATTATTTTTTTATTATTATTTTTTTTTTCATATTAACTTTACCCTAGTGAAATTGTATCGACGATGTATAATAATAATAATAATAATAATAATAATGATAATGATAATGATAATGATAATAATGATGATAATAATGATAATAATAATGATAATAATAATGATAATAATAATGATAATAATGATAATTATGATAATTATGATAATAATGATAATAATAATAATAATAATAATAATAATAAACATAATAATAAACATAATAATAATAATAAACATAATAATAATAATAATAATAATAATAATATACCACCCTCTTCTCAAGTCATTGTGGTCCGATGCAGCGCCAATCTAGAAAAAGCATTAAAGCGAAGGGGAAGTATTTATTATCCCTAACTGTACATGAGGCTCCCGGGGAAGTAGTAGGACAAGGGCAACATCAACGCACTAACTAACTATCAAAGCCAGTTTTTTTAGTGGAAATTTGCAGGTGCACCCATTCTCTCTCTCTCTCTCTCTCTCTCTCTCTCTCTCTCTCTCTCTCTCTCTCTCTCTCTCTCTCTCTCTCTCTCTCTCTCTCTCTCTCTCTCTCTCTCTCTCTCTGTCTGTCTGTCTGTCTGTCTGTCTGTCTGTCTGTCTGTCTGTCTGTCTGTCTGTCTGTCTGTCTGTCTGTCTGTCTGTCTGTCTGTCTGTCTGTCTGTTGTTGAAGTGTGTGTAGCATAGGTTTATTCTAGATACAAAACTGGATGATAACATTTGTGGAAAAAGAGACAACACTTGACTTTACTACCGAACAGATTCAATTCCTTCCTCCCTCGATGCCCCCTGTATGATACACTGTAATATAATAAGTATAGGTCTTTATGTCATTTCAGGAATTGGATAGTGTTTATATTATACGATTCCTGAATGACAAACCTGAGGAAAGAAGAATCGGAACGGAAAATATTACAGGACATGACTCAAATAAGCGTCAGGGAAGGTGCAAGAGAAAGGTCGTGGGAAACAGTAACATAGATTAGACAGGTCGTGGGAAACAGTAACATAGATTAGACAGGTCGTGGGATACAGTAATATAGATTAGACAGGTCGTTGGATACAGTAACGCAGACTAGACATGAGAGTTGCTCTTTGATGTTATATTATGGAAAGGAGAAACATGGGAAGGAGGAAGGTAACAGGTGAGAGAAGGAAGGAAGGAAGGGAGGAATGAGGCGAAATATGAAAGGTGGAGGAAGTGGGTTGGTAGGGACTGGGTGCATGGAAACTCACACGCAACTTCTCTCACGCTTTCTGCTCTTAGGATATTTTGTTCCCTCCTGCGAATTATATGATAGCTTATAAATCATCAGCAGAAATTGTGTATAAAAGGAAACTGAGTAATTGTTTTGTAAAAAAAAATTCGAAGCCGAATCATTTTAAGATGTTGCAGAACTACTTACTTTTTACCCCCAAGGAACCATCTCTGTAATTTGTGTGTACTGTTACTTCCTCTCCTCTCCCACTGCTTCAAGAAGATTATGTCAGAACTAATGGACTAGGTATCGCGGCTGGAAAAGACCGACTTTAGGAAACTTCAGTATAAAAAGTTTTGACTCAGAAATTTTGACCCCAGAGGATTTTGGCATTACGAATTTTTGGTCGTTGTAAAATTTTTATACCGTTGGCTTCGTTCATTTTCATATTCACTTACCTATTTCCTGTGATTCCAAGTTCCATTGTGCGAGAAACTTGACCCTGAAATACTTTCTGTTGATTAAAATTCGTGCCAGAATTATTGTTTATGCCAATAATTTTGTGTCGTGTAATTTGTCCAGCTGCACGGTACAACAATAATTATAATCACGGCTTTATATAATTTGTGAGGCATCTTCAGTCGGATGTTCGACACTAAATATAATAAAGTTTGGCGCCAAACTTTTCGGTGAAATATAATTGTTGATATTCCTGGTACCAAAACTGTGATGCCAATTATATTTAGTGTCGAACATCCGACTGACGATGCCTCACGAATTGTACAAAGCCGTGATTATAACTATTATTGTACTGTGCAGCTGGACAAGTTATGTATCGCATCTGTTGTACTGACAAGAGCCAACGCGTCCCTTAGTGGCGTGTGCATGAACAAGGTGTCAGTCAGTTTGGCCACCTGCCTGCTGGTCGAAACTGTCCGTCATTCCTCCTTCCGACCACGAGCGCCGCATCCGGGAGTGAAATTCTTGAGGGAGATGTATTGTCCCGTTGGTAGGGTGTGAAGTTTTAGTTGTGTTGTATTGGTATATATAGTGGGTGAAGTGTTGTAGAAGACGTTGCTGTGTGTTATTGGTATTTATTCGTACCTGTGATGGTGGCAATGAGTGGAGTTGTTCTCGTTAGTCAGTATTCCTTGATAATTAGTGAGATGTGGTAAGTGACAGTGTTGTTAGTAGTGAGGTACAGTGTGTGGTGGTGTTAGTAAGGAGGAAGAATGTGTTACAGTGTTCTTAGTAATGAGGTGATATGTGTGGTGGTGTTGGCAGTGAGTAGGAGTGTGTAGTGGAGGTGGTGGTGGTAAAGTAGAGTGTGTTTTGACGTTAGAGGTGAGGGAGAGTGTGTGGGGATGTTGACAGTTAGATAGAGTGTGTGGAGGTTGTGATGGTGAGGTAGAATGTGTTGTGTTGAGGTAGAGTGTGTGGTGGTGTTGAAGGTGAGGGAGGATGTGAGGTGTGGTGTGGTGGTGTTGCAGACAAGTCTGTTTTAAAATATCCAAAATGTTTGTGGGTAAAATTAACCACCGGTGATCCACATATTAACCAATATTGGACATTATTAGGGTTGAATGGAACTTATGGAGAGTAACTATACAAATATATAGGTAAGACGAATATAATCTCTCTTGTGCCTGCCCATTCAGAAACCTGGAGCAGGGATGTGTAGATGTGTGTGAGGGATGGAGTGAGGGTGTTGTAGCACGTGGCACGGAGCTGGGAGGGCAGTGCCAGTCAGTGAGGCAGTGTGGCGGAGCTCACGGCCCGCGACGGTCACAGGTTTTCTCGTCGCCCCTCCCTCGCCACCCCTACACCACGCGTTCCAGCCTCACCACTACCGACACCTGTACAAGGCCGGGTATCACACTAGCACATTATAAACCGTCCTTTGGTCAAACTAGGGTTTCCCCCGTCCTCTAACTACTTTTTAGAAGTTTGGCGAATACTCTCAAATTTACACAAGTCTGACCCGAAGACGGATGATGAAGGATGCAGGAAGAAGGGAGTCTGTGTAACCTGATAGACCTTAATAGACCTGGTTTATGATATTCTCAGCAGGTTATTATTAAACCTCTTCCAGTTCTGGAGTTTGTCTTAACAAAACATAGTGGTGTCGCTCATCGGCAACGAAATTGCCATTCACTTGGTGTCCCAATTACGGCACCAGAATCTGAGAGGGATATAAGGCGATTTATATGATAAAATAAGACACACAAGGACATTTCAAGCATGAACTTCAGTATAGTCTGATGCTGATCACAATGGTAAACTTTATTACAATTATACACATCACACGAGAGGAAACTTCATATACATAAACAATCCAGGAAAAAAAAACTAATATTTATGGTATGACAAACAAAAACACTTGGTGATTCTTTCTGACTCAAGTTAAAACACAGAACATCATACCTGGTTAGGGTCGACTCAGTCACGCCGAGAAAAGGACCCCATCAGATCCGACACTATAACTTTTTCCCACTACTACAAGAAGACAGGAGTGTGTTGGTGTGTGGCACATGACCTGGGTGCTGGCTTGTCTGTTTGTGTATACATGTACTGTACGTGTGTGTTCTAATTGAGGTGTGTGTGTGTGTGTGTATGGTGGGGCAGGTGTATGAGTGAGCGAAAGGTGTTGCAGCTCCATTGTGTACTGTGAGGAAGGTGCTTGTAAGTGTCTGTGTGTGTACGTGGTGAGGAAAATGTGTGTGTTCGTGTGTGAATATGTGGCAAGTGATGTGTGAGTGTGTTTGGTGAGTGAGATACAGATATGTACAATATAAGGAGTGAAACGTATGAGTCTTTTGAGGTGTAAGTGTGTAAAGTGCAGCTGGAAGGTTAGTCTTGCAAGTGCAAAGGATAGGTCAGACGTGTAAGTGTATAGGGGATAATTATAGGTCATTCGTGTAAGTACAGAGGCTAATGTCAGTCGTGTAAGTGCAGGAAATAAGTCACTTGTGTCAGGGCAGGTGGGGAGTCTATTGTTTAAGTGAAGGTGTTGCAGGTCAGTCGGGGGTGTGAGTGTTAGGTCAGTCGGGGGAGTGAGTGCAGGTGCGAGGTGAGTTGTGTAAGTGTAGGAGCTAGGTCAGACGGGGGGAGTGAGTGCAGGTATTAGGTCAAGTAATTTGAGTGAGTATACTGTTTAGCCACACACCAGCACTGCCACCACTCAGCACCACATCTCACCACAGTCATGCATCACCACAACTTCTTGCCCTTCGCCATCCTCTTCTTCAGGTAGGTAGTAAGGTCCTTAGAGCTGGGAGTCTCTCCATTGTTCTGTTCACCTCACTCTCATTTCCCTACTCTTGTGACCCTACAAAAAGGAATGATTCGCTTTTAAGTGTATGACAAAAATGGTTAAACTCTTTGATAACGTTTGAAGCTCCACACTTTTTTTATATATAGAAAGATCATTCAGGATTACATCTGAATTATTAGAATTGGTCTCACTTTTATACATAGGGAAGGTCCAAGTCAGGGATCAATTAGGGGAGTTATTTGGATCAGTAGGTCGAGTTGATGATGAAAGACAATCTGGGCCAGTATTTATCCAAACCTCTTAGAATTCGCACTTGATCGTATATTTGCATTACCGGGTTTTAGTCCTTGCCATGAATGAACACTTACGAACAGAATCTTAGCATAGAAGTGAAATTTACTCAAATAATTACAGGCCCTGGTAATGCACAAGTAATAAACGTGAGCATTATAAACCAGGCAATTCTGACCACAAACCTCCGCCAAGAACAAGCATCCAGTTCCCTAAAAACATCTCCTCTTTTTGTACTTTTATTATACAATTATGATAATCATTACTTAGTGCTCTGAGAATTGATTCATGTTGAGTATACATTACCTAAAATTTACATAATATTCAACCTATAAGTTACTGTACCCTAATACACCAGATCAAGCAAAAATGGCAATTTTCCAAAATTTCATGTCATTTTTCAACTACGATACTGGATTCATCAAGCCGGAACTGTCAGAACCGAAATACTGATTGATCGAACAATTTAAATGACAAGAGGCACGAATTTGGATCACTGTGTACCGCAACATTCTTTTCCCATACCGGTAACTAGAATATTCTTGAAGGATGTCATTACCGCACCTTCTGATTCAACAACAAATGGAGAGCCGTAAAATTAGCCACAACACAGGACATACTAATTTCTTCCCAGTCGCATGTATCTGATAAGGATCTCATCTATTGTAAGAGAGAATGGAATACTACAAATTCCTCCAAACTGTACTACGTAACAAACTTCCTTACGTATCCAATATGGAACACAAGAATTCGTAAACACGCTGTTGTTTTCAAGTGCTTACAACATATTGAATATATTATTAAACTATAGATAACTGCAAAACAACAATATTATTAGGTTTGTTGTTATGCAGTCACTGAGTTCACTTGGTAGACCATTCATTGCAATGCCGTACTTTCAGAATAATTACCTCTCTTTCCATATAGAAGGTGTAAGATAATCTGTGGCCAACCGTACAGTACTAATCTGTTTCCAGGCATAGTTTGGAATTTTAGAGGAATCACCAGCTTGCCTTGTCGACACTGTTACTCCTCCTAATACCTTCGTTCCATATGCAGCGTTACGTTAATTTTTCAGACCAATGCTGGAATACACTGGAGGAGGAGGGGGAGGAGGAGGAGGAGGAGGAGGTTCATTGGCCAGGCATCTTGGGGGGGACCTCTGGAATCCTGAGAAGGTCTGGAATCATAGAGGCCAGCTTTGCCAAGAATGTTCTCCCACCCACCCACCTCTCTCTCTCTTTCTCTTATTCTCTTTCCTTTATCTCTGTCTCTCTCTTTCTTATTCTCTTTCCTATATCTCTGTCTCTCTTTCCTTTATCTCTTTATCTCATATTATATATTTTTATTATTTTCTATCTCATTCTTTCTCATTTTCTCCCTTTTTTCTCTCTCTTACTCCCTCATTCGATCAGTATAGACTGAGGGAGGATGTGATGGCTGAGAGAGAGAGAGAGAGAGAGAGAGAGAGAGAGAGAAAGAGAGAGAGAGAGAGAGAGATAGAGAGAACATTTTGGATAGGGTACCCATGCAGATACTTAAAATAGTTTGGAGAAATCAGCTACATCCATATCATTTTTGTTTTTTTCCTAGTTTAACTTCCCCTTTTTCATCAATCCCAACTCCTATGTTTATAAAAGGGTGTGTCCCCGCCATTCCCACTCCATCCAAGACAACAACACTCGTTCACTATTATTTCTCGATATCTGAAAATCCAGACCAGTCGTCACCCTTCCTTCCGTCCGTGTGTCCCCCTTCTCACCTTTTCATTCCTGTAAGTGCTAGACAGTTTCCAATCCATCCCCTATATATGTACAGTTGCCAAAAAAGGTATTGCGACAAATCTTGATAGAACTTTAACCCTAGTAATATCCACAACTATTTGTAGGGAGTATAAGCATGTATAACAGAAGGAAATATACATATCCTTCTGTAATACACACTTATAAATCCCTACAAACAACTATGGACATTAATATATATATAATGTTGTATCAATAGTTGTTGCAATATCTTTTTGGGCAACTGTACCTCTCTCTGCCACCTTGCCTTACCTTACCTTACCTTACCTTACCTTACTCTACCTTACCTTACCTTACCTTACCTTACCTTACCTTACCTTACCTTACCTTACCTTGCCTTACCTTACATGTTGGGTTATCTATATGCAGTGATAGTCATGGTGTATATAAAGATAGAGTAACTGATTAAGATGCCCCCAGTATCTTAATCAGTTAGCTTACTGTATCTTTATATAACGTGGATAGATAAATGTCAGGCCTTGTATAAGCTTCGTTTCGTTCCACATGATATTTTTTTTTTTCATATCGTTGAAGCTTGAACTGAACAAAACACCAACTGAAAATAAATAATCTAAGCCATTAAAAGGCTCATATATATATATTACTCGACGGGAAAGCTACAACCAAGAATTCCCTGGACGTTATTATTTGTAATTGTTATGTGCAGTCACAAGCCATAATAAATATCCAGGTCTTATTGAAGTTTGGAATCATCTGACATACCAGTTAACCTGTTATAACGTTTATCCTCTCTCATACTTCCTATATCTTGTTTAAGGGGAGAGTATACTTTTGGTACATTGGAGCTCCTTGATTCCTCCAAAGTATGCCAGAAAACAGAACCAGAGGAACAAAAATAATGGTGGCCTGTTGCTTAGAATAGTTTGGAGGAATCAGTTGCTCCTGATTTACCGCAAAAAAATCTTCCCCTTTAATACTTCTTGATACTCCCTGCTTTCTCTCCCTTAACTTTGTCAACTCTCCATGCTGAATATTTTATGAACATCCTGTATATAATTTGGAAAACAATTATTCATTATTTATATAATATTTATGACATCTATTTTCGAAATGCTTTTGGATTCCACGAAAAATTGTCTCATATTAGAAGATAAAGGATTTGTCAAGCCAATATGCCATTGTGATATACGTGCTGGACATTTATAGCGCTTCCAATTGTTACCATGAGCAAAACACGAATGTAAAAATATAATCCAATATAATGTTTTCCACTGCACACTATAATTATGAATGACACAATAACTTTAATAACTTTAAGGGCCTAAATAGATCAAGGAGCAGAATGAATGAATTCAATCCATTAATTCGGCGCAAGACACAAGTCATCAGCCTATAGACTAAGAAACTTATTTTTAACATATACATACATAACAATATGAGATAAAACGAGAGCAATATTTCCAACTCCATCTATTATGAACACACACTGACAAAGTTACTACCAAGAGGAAAGACCTGATGTTCGTATAGGCTATATATAGGGGTTAGTATATATTTGGTATATTAGAGCGTCATGAGTCCTCCAAAGTATGCCAAGAAACAGGGTCAAAATGACAAAAATAATGGTGGTCTGTTGCTTGGAATAGTTTGAAGGAATCAGTTGCTCCAGATTTACCACCAACACTGTATTTGTTTCCCCTTTAATTAACCACAACAATCTTCGTAAGTTTCAATCTATCACCTCAGAGTAGAGACATGCAATTATCTCTGCTTGGAGGACTACTGATTTCTCCAAACTATCCTACAAAACAGATCCCCTCTTTATATACTTAAAAATACTAGTCTGTTTCATGGTTAAGGTTTGGAGGAATCAGTAGCCAACGAACGCATTTGACCCACAAGAGATCCCCCCACTTAATTAAAGGGAAGTCGTTGATGGTGGTGCGAGAGGCCACAACCAGACAAGTATGTGCATTTGGTCGACACACAACAACTCAAACAAGTCAACATTTACACAGGCCAGTCACAGACGAGGCAAACGAAAGCTGAGACAATGTTGGCCAGTGTTTGCTCGTTACTGTCACGGTCTGGGTAACCTATAACCAGCGGCGTTTGTGGTGACAACAGAAATAATAACTTTAAGGGGAGAATCTCTTTTTGGTAAATTTAGAAGGCTATTCATTTTTCCACAACTATGCCAGGAAACAGACGTTCTCAAGGGTACTAACAAGGGGATCTGTTTGGTGGCATAGATTGGAGGAATCACAGACCTTCCAATTCACCAACAAGAAAACCTTCCCTTAACCAATATGTTCTGCTCTCCAGGATAACCCTAATATAAAAATATCCTTCTTGCTCCCGGCTGAATATAACATACGTCACTTTATTTCCTTGTAAATACCTAAATAAATCTCATTTTTAAAAGGATATAACCACCTGTGACCGTCATACTTGTTTATACTGTTTATATATTTTATGTACCATTACAGGTAAATTTTCGTTGGATGTGCGAGGGAGAGTAAACTACATATTTTACAAAAGCATAGTTTTCTCAAGGTGAAATGTTCTTCCTTGCACAACTTCACCGGCCTGGATAATGTTGAAAAGCTTGTTAAACCTCAGAGGTTTGTGACGACTCTTGTAAAACTTCCAGTATCGTTTTCTCAGTGTTTTACGTAAACCATTGGCAAAAGAAGAATAAGTCAGCGAGTGAAGCATGAAAGAGATGAACAAATATGAGGAGGTGAATATACAGTACCGGTATATCCTTTATTCATTGTATTTACACTCCAATATTATTGTAAAAATTGTGTTCCCTTCATAGAGCAACGGACCAGGCAAGAAGGCGACGAGGTAATAGGAACAATTTGCATAATGGTATGGAGGCGTGACGGCGAGACCCTTTATAACAAGGAGTCTAACCACCACCAAGGTATATTGGAACGAATATATATATATATATATATATATATATATATATATATATATATATATATACCCGCACGTATACCTTATCCGATCACTCCACCCTACAGCTCTGTTAGTGAAGCGTACAAACCGACCCATAATGACTGAGAACACGACCAAGAGACAAAAGAAAGATGTGGATGAGGTTGACTCACCTTGGGTTACACAGAGGAAATATTTACCCCTTCGTCTGTTGTCGTGTTCCACTCAGTCACAGCCAAATTGAGGGAAGAAAGGACAGACCTTTTCCTTCACACCAGACACGAAACAAGGGTGACTTTATTAAGGGAAAAGTGGATCCTTTCTTGTTAACTGGAATATTGTTTACCTCTACACGGTTTAAATATGTTGACCAACTTGACCAGCACTAAACGTATATGAATATTAATGCAATATATATATGTATATATATATATATATATATATATATATATATATATATATATATATATATATATATATATATATATATATATATATATATATATATATAAAACGTTACAAACTCCTTACAAGATGACAATAACCATTGTTGATACCGTGTAGGAACATTGCAGTCCTTCCTTTTTATATATTATTGCCAACAAATTTTCAAGTCCTCCCGGCCCTTCAATTTTTCCCACAATAGAATACAAAGTCATCATCAGTACAGCATACAAAGAAAGGCATAGCAGGTACCGAGGAGCTCCACAAACTCCGTCCATATTAATCAAGTTGACGTCTTTAATTGCGATGCTTTATTTGATATCTCTCAGTTTCTGTAGGTCTAGGACTTGGGAAGAAAGTTTTAAGGAGGTTGAGGACAAGGGAACAGTGACGCCTTCAGGAGTTTATATGTCACCTTAATGGACTTTTCTAGACAGGTATAGGCCAAGGGGCACTGGCTATTACTCTCAAGCTCGGCACTCTGAATTATTATTATTATTATTATTATTATTATTATTATTATTATTATTATTATTATTATTATTATTATTATTATTATTATTATTATTATTATTATTATTATTATTATTATTATTATTATTATTATTATTATTATTATTATTATTATTATTATTATTATTATTATTATTATTACTGAATGGTTCTTACTGACCTATTGGACCGAACACTATAGATTGTAGATAACACATGATAACATAATTTTACATATATACCAGAAGACTGAATCACCGCAACGAAAGTATGTAATAAACTCCATGTATGCGAGTGGTTTCCATGATTCAAGACTGGCACTCATACCACTCTATACTAACCTTAGGATTAGAGTATTGAATAATGTTTTAGATTATTGACATTGGAGGTTAATCAGCAAGTCCTAACTTATTAGTTCGACTGGCAAAAGTATCAACGTTTAATGGGAGATTCTTTTGTTGGTGGATTGGAAGGTCTCTAATTACTCCAAACTATGCCACGAAACAGATCCCCTATTAGTACCACTGAAGGTTTCTGTTTTCTGGTATAGTAAGGAGGAATCAGTAGACTTCCAATTTAACAACAATAGAATATTTCCTTAAGTTCAGACACTTGGCCACGTTTGTTTACTTTCAGTAGATCTTTGGTAACATGTTCACTCTTTACAAACTGTCTAATACGGAATTTAATATTATAAAGACCATTTTCCTTGTCCCTTCCATAAACTAATTTTTAGAAACAGCCTCATCACTGCAACCACAACAACAACACAGCAGTCATAATAACAACACCATTTCCACACCACCACATCCACATCAAAATAATCATCACACCAGGCTGCTCTCACACCATCATCCATCTTTAGAGCCTTTCACACCATCATCCATCTTTAGAGACTCTCACATCCATCTTTAGGGACTCCCACATCCATCTTTAGGGACTCCCACATCCATCTTTAGAGACTCCCACATCCATCGTTGTATCCTTCCATCCAGCTGTTGCTAATCGTATCCTGAAAAATAATTATAAAATCTGTGTTTCGTGGTCCTACCCCAAGTGATCAAGTGCACATAATTAGTATACGAAGTAGAGTCGTCATGAACCCTATAGATCGGAACGTTGGAGTGGGAACGACTCAAAGTATATCGTGTTATAAAAGACAGTTTACAAAAATGTTGTTATTATCATTATCCAAGACTCCTGTGTACTCTTAGTGAATGGGGGGATGGTATCTGGTAAATGAAATGAATTGAGGTTAGTAATATATAAAAAAAAAAAGAGCAATGACAATGATAGATAAACACACACACCGTCAATCTTGGCTCGTTACTATACGTCTGTGTGTTGTGGTGTGGCAGGCAGGGGTTCGTATACGTTACATAGTCATACTACCAGGAATCTCCCTTTCACACGTGTGTCACCGTCCTGAAGGATTGGTGACGCACTGGTTTAGTCAATGTGTTCCCAGCCCAATAAGGTTCTGGTAAACATATTCCGAAACAGAACCCCAGACATTGATCGTGTGTAAATCCAACCTAACTTTCTCTGCTGTCTCAAAGGAAAGTGCTTAACACGTGGCTTTGGACTCCAAGCGTAAGAGGAGCCTGAGAATTAAGTGGAAATCAATGCTTGAACAGAGAACACTTGGGCACGACTTGGTTCTGTGGGGGAAAGGGAGGGAGGGAGAGAGAGAGAGGTTGTGGAGGAAGATGAGAGAACAGGTCCCTAATAATAAAAACACAGGATTTCACAGTATATGTTGCTTATGTAATTCAATTAATCAAGAACGTATGTAACTGATATAATTCATAGATAAAATGCCGTTGTTTTTAAATAAGACATGAAGGTCTCCCAATATAGTGTCATCACCTCTATAATAGGTTACTGGGGACGCCTGCGAATGGCTACTCATATAGTTATATGTTCGTATGTACAATTACGACCAAACTTCCAATAAAGAGGCGAGGAAACGAAATTGTTGATATGGTTAAATAGTTACAAGCAATAATAGTGACTCGGTTCATATTTTTATTACCATCGACAGGACATTCATTACCTCCATCAATAAAGTTGGAGAGAGATTTTTTACCCCTGTTTTCTTGTCAGTCTGTCTTTCTGTCTGTAAAAAGGATACCTCATCAAGTTTGAACCCATATTTAAAAACTTTAGTGAAAAGATAGAATATGTGCCATGAAAAAAGTTATTAGATTTTGTACAGGTGATAGGTATAATGTAGACCAAGGTATACGAGCAACGACCCCTTCGGCTGTTAATGATAAGTTTCAAGTATGAGTGAGTTTGTCCCTATAGACCATTCAATTTTTCCCTTCTCTTAATTCTTTTTTATATATTTTTTTTTATCCTATCACCTTTCCTTAGTTAACCTGTAATTAAATGAGATACGTTGTCCCGAGAAATATAAGTATAGTCTGAAACATCTAGTATTTTAAAAAGTGGAATTTATGTGGGGGAATCATGAGAGGAACTTCCTGCCTGGACTCGTGGTCAGTTTTTAATACCAACCCAACCTCTAACTGGATCACGGGAGAAATTACATGCATCGGGGTCCTCAAACTCATACGAACACACATTCCTTCGTCCTCTGGCAGGTCTCACAAGGGGTTACTTCGTCCTTCATGTGGTTCTCAGGAGACGATAAAGAACGAACACCGGGGTCCTCAAACTCATACGAACACACATTCCTTCGTCCTCTGGCAGGTCTCACAAGGGGTTACTTCGTCCTTCATCTTCTTCTCAAGAGACGATAGAGAACGAGCCACCGAGAATATAGTATAAATGGAGAAAAAAATCTTGTCCGAGAATGAAGGAAAGAAAACGAGGAAAATAGATAGATACTTGTGCGACTGACCTTCAAATAATAATATCCGTGCATCCACTCAGGAGACCAGGCCATCCTTGAAGCCCAGGCCAATAATTAAAGGGATTTTATCAGTGAGCGAGACTGATGAGGCCTCCGGTGGGATGACGGGATTGATGAAGACTGGGGCCACCATTTTAGAGGTTACTTGAACATGAAGTATTTATCTACCCAAGTATGATCTAATTTTACCTTGATTTAATGTACCCTAGTATGACCTAATTTTACCTTGATTTAATGTACCCTTGTATGACCTAATTTTACCTTGATTTAATGTACCCTAGTATGACCTAATTTTACCTTGATTTAATGTACCCTAGTATGACCTAATTTTACCTTGAATTAATGTACCCTAGTATGACCTAATCTTACCTTGAATTAATGTACCCTAGTATGACCTAATTTTACCTTGAATTAATGTACCCGAGTATGACCTAATTTTACCTTGATTTAATGTACCCTAGTATGACCTAAGTTTATCATGCATTAATCAATCAATTAACCCAAATATGACCTAATCTTACCATGCATTATTCTACACTAATAATATACCCTAATATTACTTACCTTAATTAAGGAATAAAATTGCCTACCAAATTACGTTACCTTGAGAGGGTCGTCTGTTGTGGGCGATTAGACTAAAAGGACTAATTCTCCCTCCAAACTATACTAGAAAACAGGTATACTAGAAAACAGGTACACTAGAAAACAGGTATACTAGAAAACAGGTACACTAGAAAACAGGTAAACTAGAAAACAGGTATACTAGAAAACAGGTATACTAGAAAACAGGTATACTAGAAAACAGGTATTATTAGAAAACAGTTTTATAATATACAAATAAAGAATCTGGTTCTTTTTTTTTCGCATCATTGTTGGAGAAATCATTAGTCCAATTCCCTCACAAAAAAAATATGATCCCCAAATTTACTTATAGCTTGTATCTCAACCCACCTGATCTGACCTGACCTGACCTGACCTGATCTGACCTGACATGGCTTGACCTCATCTAGCCAAAATTGACCCTGACCTGCTGCAAATGATAATACATCCCTCTGAAAAATAAAAAAATATATATATTCCCTCTTTACTACCATGACAGACTTGGTAATAATAATGTCCTTCCTTCCGTCGACCCTCTCTCTCCACTTCTCAACTCTTACGCTCCGGTCAAGTTATATTACTTTTCTCATATAACTTTTCATGTGAGGGAGACACAAACCCACAGTGTTCAATGGAGCCTTATTTTTTTTTTTTTTTTTTTTTTTTTTTTTTTTTTTTTTTTTTTTTTTTTTTTTTTTTTTTACCAAGAGAATAATATTATGTACCATTTTGATTTTTACTATTCTGTCCTTTGATATTATAATTATGCTTTCAAGTTAATTCAAGTATTATTATATGTTGTCGATTATATTTATTTACTTGTGTACATGTTTGGCCTTTTATCTTGATTTATATTTTAATGTATTTACCTAGTTACCTTAAAATTTACAATTCATATGAGGGAGAATTTATGTTTTCAGTACGGCAACACTTAGTAATGAATATACATTTTTCTTGTGTATGAATAATTAGATTTTTTATGAATAATTAGTCTATGTAGCCCTCTTTTACACACAAAATACTTTCCTTATTGTTATATTATTGTTTTTTAGTGTATCCTCACACTTTTCTGTGCACCAGATAAATATAATATACGTATTCTCGTGTATATAATGTACATGTATGTAAAGTTAATAATGGTGTAAATTTCTTTAGGCATTTATATACATTTATATATGTATTTTCTTATATATTTTGACAGTTTCCTGTAAAGAAAGAATACAGTATTCGATTTACGTAAAGTTAACGTGTAATCATTTATTTATTCTTGCCATTTTCTCTGGTTCCTCGTATATAATGCAAGTAAAAAGCAATAGTGTGCACATTGTTGTCGAACACCTGTAACCTTCTCATCCAACTATTAATATCAACAACTCTTAACTACACACTGCCTCAGTTTTCAGTTGTTAAGAGGATATATAGCACAATATTTTGGGTGGTAAATCTGGAGCAATTTGACTCCTCCAAACTATTCCAGGCAACAGGATGCCATAATTTGTCTTCATCTGGGTGTGTTTCCTGGCATACTTTGGAGGAATCAAGGCGCTCCAACCTTTCAAAAGTATACTATCCCCTTAATTCTCACCCCTGTATATTAATGGTGGGTTGGTGGAAACGAGGAGCACCAGATATTCATTACTTCGTATCTGTCTCTATAAATGTGGCGCTCTGAACATGAAGAAAATATTAGGTGTACAGTTTTAATTCTTAGGTGTACAGTTTTAATTCTTAGGTGTACAGTTTTAATTCTTAGGTGTACAGTTTTAATTCTATAAACAATTCTTGTAAAAACTGCACCTCGTTTGTCAAATAGAAAAGCAACAACTAAGCACCTA
This sequence comes from Petrolisthes manimaculis, assembly GCA_034508575.1. Lineage (NCBI taxonomy): Eukaryota > Metazoa > Arthropoda > Malacostraca > Decapoda > Porcellanidae > Petrolisthes > Petrolisthes manimaculis. The sequence continues at coordinate 119,036 of JAWZYT010002660.1, forward strand.
TAAATAACTCCTTACCTCCCTCCTTTACTCACAGCAACCGGCCCACTCATCCACACCACCCTACCCTTCCTCCCTTCCTCCTACTCCTCATTCAATCTCCCTTCATCACCCCAAGAAGGGACCGCGGTAGTAGTGTAATAATGGTGGGAGTAGTAATAAAGACGGTCCCCTACACTGGTGGCTGTGGACACAAGGAGGGCGCCACAGTACTTCATTTTGCTGCAATTAATGTCTTCAGGCGATTTGGAACCGAGTCCTTCCATTTCTACATTTAGTTTCTCTTCCTCTATCTATCTATGTTCTCTCACTATGAAGAGTACCGAGTAGCTTATCTTTGTATCCTAATTTGACCTGGATCGATGCAAACACTGTCCGTCCACTCTTATTCGGATATGTAAAAAGTGTAAATCGTGGGTTTAAAAGAGGGGAATGAAGGTGAGTGTGGTGCATGTCACTTGGTGATTTATATCTTTACCTGTTTATATTTCATTTTTATTTATTTTTCCGTTCCTGAGCTTGAAGCCACTCATTCGTTGAACGAGAGAAAAGGCGTATTGATGTTTACGATGATGATGATGAAAACTACTGTAACACACTATTATGCCAAGATAGTGATCACTAGATTACAGAGCGATAAACGGAGCGGTAATGGGACAAGAAGCGAGGAATAAATGCATGACGGTACGAGGTCATTTACTGCGCTGTTGACAGTTATCTGATCAAGGTCCACTGTTATGTTTTGACTGTCTATTCAAACCTTATAATAATTGCTCATACAACATTAATTCCTTTCATTCTTCTTTAAGTAATAATGGAGCATTTCTTTAATATTTCTCTTCATGTTCGTTTAAAAGTAATAGTGTATTGTGTCGACTATGCAACCATGAAAGGAATTACCTATTTATGATGTAAGTAATAATAGCTCCAGGACACACGAAGTAACAGAACATTATGGAGTTTTGTGTGATAAACTGTCTGGGAAAAAGGAATAATGGCTCCAGGATGTGAATTAAGGTGCCAGCAACAAAAGCTTTCTTTACACATGAACTAATGTAAGTGAAGCATAGGACTCGCCTGAAATGAAGAACTTTAAGCCTTGGCCGACTTGGTGGGAAGAAAGAACTTTACTACTAAACCAACTCGGTGTTGCCAAACTCTTAAAGGAATAATTGTGGTAATTACTGTCGAATTCGGAAATATCGTGTTTGTGTGTGTTTATTTATTTTTTATTTTTTATTTTTTAAGTGCTATGCTTAAACCCGTCAAGCAGGATATCACAGTTCAATGGTTATACCCTTAACAGTGCCGGAGGAACAACTCGACTTGGAGAAGAAAAAAAACACCTGCTCCTTTTTGTTAATGTTCCTCACTTACCTCCAAACGACCAACAACAACAACAACAACAACAACACTCACTAAGAGAAGTATAGTCACTGAAGGTCGAATAAAAATGTCAGTCATCTGTCTGTCAGTGAACAATAGGGACAAGTTTTTAATACAACCAGTCTATTATCATTATTTACCCATAATTTAAGTCCATTATGCCAAGGAACGTCGTCACTCATGTGTTTATACTCGTAAATGCATTTGGTTGTAAAATCTATTAATAATCCACAAACTATAGTGTAAGTTAAGATAATAGACGTATTGGTGCTAGACTAAAGACTAAATAAGTTTATCTTTACAATAGTTAGCACTCAGGCGTGTTTTCTCTCAGTAGGGAATGAGTGCCTGTATGTGGTGGCAGGTGGTGGTGGTGGCAGGTGGTGGTGGCAGGGTGACAGGTGGTGGTGGCAGGGTGACCCACCAGGGGATCGTGTACAGAACAACCTGGCACTCTAAGGGGTCTTGTTTGGGTCCTGGCGGGTGTCTCTTAAGGGGGTGTGGGAGTAGGGGACAGGCTTGGGGTGGGTAGAAAGCCTGTCCCCCTATTCCCGCACCCCCTTAAAGGCACGGGTCTTACAAATACAGTAGTGGGGTTTAAATTTGGTGTGCTCAGAGTCGAGACAATACAGTGACAGCATCTTATTAGAGCCTGGTAATTAAGGGGTTGGTTAGTGGTTACCCCGAAAGTGTGAGTGAACATGTGAATCTATGAAACACTGACCCACTGACATGTGTGTGTGTGTGTGTGTGTGTGTGTGAGAGAGAGAGAGAGAGAGAGAGAGAGAGAGAGAGAGAGAGAGAGAGAGAGAGAGATGTAGAAGAAAAATGGTAAAGGAGAAGAGAGAAAGGAAGAGTGGGGGGGGGGTGAGAGAGAGTAAATGTGGGAGAGGGAGAGTGCTGTTGATAGCGAGAAGGAGAGCAGAAGAGATAGCGATAAGGAAACTGTGTTATGGAGGGAAATTGAGAGGGAGTGAGGAGGAGGGAAGGTGTCAAGGAAAGGAAGGAAAAGAGAAGAGATAGGACGAGGAGTGCATCAAATATTTTATAAGGCTCGATACCAAAACTGTACCATGACCATAACTTAGTGTGTAGAGAAACATATGGCACGTGTGTACTGTATATGAATAACAGGTTAATAACAGAGAGAGAGAGAGAGAGAGAGAGAGAGTGTGTGTGTGTGTGTGTGTGTGTGTGTGTGTGTGTGTGTGTGTGTGTGTGTGTGTATGAGAGAGAGAGTGTGTGTGTGAGAGAGAGAGAGAGAGAGAGAGGGTGTGTGTGTGCGTGTGTGTGTGTGTTTGTGATAAGGTGAGAATGAGGGGGAGGGGAGAGACACTGACGACTGGGGAGGCGACAGGTGAAAATTGGCTACTGAGGGGGACGGACTTTCCTTATAGGCCTGGTGTGTGTTGGTGGAGTGACGAGGGGGAAGGGAAGGGAGGACACTGAGGAGGAATGAAGGGGACTTAGCATGGTGAAGACAGACGTGCATAATTTTTTAGGGTTTGTAAGAATAGACATGTAGGCTGAAGTGGGTTGAAGGATTCTGTAGAGATTTGTTGTGTGTTTTGTGTGTGTGTGTGTGTTTTGTGTGTGTGTTGTGTGTTTTGTGTGTGTGTAGAGGATGGGGAAGTTATCAAACGAGGGTCTTTCCGGGTATAGGGAGTCGAGTTGAGAGAAGTGGTGCAGGAAGTGACTGAAAGGAGGAGAGAGGTAAAAAAAAAAGCTGTGTTCTTAGTGAATAGGAGAGGTACAGAATGTGTGTGTGTTCAAATTAACCTAAGAGGAAAGAAAGAAAAAATGAAATGAATAACAGAGAGTAAGAGAATAATAGTTATGAGGCAAAAATACAGAGAAAGAAAAGCATAAAAAAATGTAGATGGAAAACAACGAGTGCAGGAAATGGGTGCCGTAATAAGGGAAATAACAAGACGAGTGCTGTGAGATTAGTAACCCCTCCACCTACCCACCACCACACCCTGACTTATCACCATCACAACAGACGAGAGGGAATTTGTCAGCCATAATTCGTGTTGAGAGGACCTTATGGACGGCTGGAAGAAACGTATACAGTATAGTAGT
>JAWZYT010002660.1:125000-157116 GCA_034508575.1 Petrolisthes manimaculis
TTCTTCTCGAGGGAGTTTCAATCGAATGTATTGCAGGATTATTGGGCGTGACTGTACGGGGAAGAGAGATAGAGTCTATAGACTAATTATTAGGACCTGTTGAAGGAATTACAGTGAAGTTCAATCCTTAAGACTCAGCTACACGTCACGGAAACATGTTTTGGTACATGCAAGGTCTAATAAGTACTTATTAGACCTTGGGTACATGTTGGAAACATTGTTACGGGCATGTTCGCTTTCATGTTCCACATGTAGCTTTTGGACGCTCAAACCCCTGAACCTGATCCTAGACATAATAACGACACTGCCAGCTGTGGGGCGGAGTGGACTGTCAATTATTCTTTTATTCTTGATCGAAGCTGTGTTTGGAACATTTTGAAGCTAATTGGACGGCAAGTTTGCCTTTATGTTTGTGGCTTGTACAGATTCACGTATGTAGCATGTTCCAGACATGTTATTGACATGTTTTGGGCTATATTTGGGGCGATGTTTTGGGCTTCATGTGGACAGGTCCTTACACCTTTATCAGACAGTAACCGCTGACGTTTCCCTGACTACCAGTGATTGCTGACAACACTCGACTCTTTCGTTACATTAATACAGTACAGTACATTCTTTCTTCGTTGTTCGTCCTTCGTTCTCTATCTCTAACACAACACAGAGGTCAATGGGTTCTGGCAAGATTTAATATTGTCTGCTATATATACCTCCTGCTATCATGTGGTGTATTATGTGAGTTCCGAGTCAGGCAGGGGAGCTGGTCAGAGATATAGGAGGAATGCTGTGTAACGAAAGAGTAAATTAACATATTCAATAATAGATATATAGAGAGTGTTGAAGTCACAAGCGTGTTGAGGAGTAATAAGAAATATGCGCAGGTGTAAGAAGTTGGAGGCTAAGATAAGAGATGCTGAGGAACTTATTGAATGTTGATGGGAGAAAAGGATAAAATGAAAGACAGATGTGTGGAGAAGAATGAAGACGTAGAGGGAGAGAGCGGTGTGGAAGTGACAGATATTGAAGGAGAAGTAAGAGGTGAGTGAAGATGTATACTGTAGAGGAGAGAGAGAGAGAGAGAGAGAGAGAGAGAGAGAGAGAGAGAGAGAGAGAGGTGGGAGCAGCAACACTGATGGAGGAGGTGGAGGGTGACTGATCAACAGGTTCCTCTCCTCTCCTCAATTAGGGTGGCGGGGCCTGGAGGTGTGTTGTGTTTGTGTGAGAGTGAGAGTGAGAGAAAGGACCTGAGAGACAGACAGACAGACAGAGACAAACAGACAGACAATGTTTGAATGAGAGAGAGCAAGGAGGAGGGGGGGAGGGAAAGGAAATGAAAGGGAGAGAAAATGACTGTATATTCTACCCAGATATCTAACAAATATGATAATGATGTTTAATTGAAGAGTGTGTGCAGTTCATAATAGTTCACTGCATGACGGGATCTTTCCAATAGGGGAGGATACAGCCAGGAATTTACCTATACCCTCTACCTTAGGACGGCTTGGACAGGGAATGTTTGTATGGAAGAGGTGTGAGGGCGTGTGATATTGTCAAGGGACCCTGTGATGTAGTAAACAAATTGGAGATAAACGAGTCCTTCAAATATTGCCGTGAAAAAAAAACTATATGGAAGGAGCTTGTTTCGTGGTATAGTCAGGAGGAATCAGCATCCAGAAGCCTCCAATTTTCATACGCGATCATAGGGTTTGGGTGGGATGTGTTCGTAGGTTCTGCCACCGCAACGTTACGTTTACAGACCGACCGAGTATTGTACAGTCACGAGCACTAATAAGTATACAGTTTTGGTTGAAGCTTTGATCAGTCCAATTCACCAACGAAGTAATTCCAATGGAGATCTTGTTGTGCATTTATTTACTGTCTGTCTCTAGGTATTCGAAGCACACCTGGATATTTATTAGTGCTCGTGACTGTACCTCTTTAGTGTTCAATAAGTTGTGTGTAAAATATATCACCATAAGCACACACACACACACACACACACACACACACACACACACACACACACACACACACACACACACGAGCGAGGGACACATTCGAGTATCGGCAGAAGGAGTGATGCATCTGTGTGTTTTATCAAGTGAGGCAGCAGTTGCAACTCGAAATTTAATTAACCGCTATCTACATTTCGATAACGATTAATTGCCGTCCTCCTCCACTTCTCTCTCCTCCTTCCCTCCATCTTCCTCCATCGTTCCCCTCATTCCTCCCCCTTCTCCTGTCCTCCATTTTCTTCTCCGTCTCTCTTAATTGGCGTTTTAAAGTAGATGATTGCTAGCGTTGGCGTCCTTGATGTGTTTATGTACACACGGATACCATAGTCTCTGGCCCCCACCTGAGTCGAAGCCCAAGATCTGAAGCAGGAGGTTTCTGGACGACAAATCCCCCATTGGTTCAAGATGTGTGTAATCTAGATATGGTTTGGGTGGGCTGTCGTCCAGATCTATCTCGGGCTTCAAATCAGTTGGGCTACAGACTATGGTATTCGATATAAATCATTAATGAGTCCACTGTAATGCATCCTATCCGACTCTGCCTAAACGATTATTATTTACTGACAGCCTACAGTACCGAGGTTGAGACATTAACATTGCTGAGAGGATAAAAGGACGGATGGGAATTTCAAGGACCCAAGATCAAGTCCATGTCAAACGTCTTGGCTATTCTGAGGACATCTGTTGGTCCCCGATGTTCTTGTGGGCAGAAAAGAGGCAACCAACACCATGAAGCTCCACTGTGTCTCCATCTAGTACGACACAACTGCAGTACACAATCAACACCTCTTATTAGTTTCACTCCATATTCTCGTGGCCATGCAAGAGTCCTTAGGTTCAATGAGGTATGTATAAACAAAAATACATAATGATAATAAGGCTGAGTTTGTTTGTGTCTGTTTACATACACCCAAGCACTGTTCCGCCTTCTTTACAGTATTATCATGACCTTTACCACGATTGTCTTCCGGGGAGTAAAAGTGGAGCCCCGATCGACACCCTTATAACCTCTCCCTGAAGATCCTTGAAACACCCTTACCACCTTGAAACACCCTTACCACCTTGAAACACCCTTACCACCTTGAAACACCCTTACCACCTTGAAACACCCTTACCACCTTGAAACACCCTTACCACCTTGAAACACCCTTACCACCTTGAAACACCCTTACCACCTTGAAACACCCTTACCACCTTGAAACACCCTTACCACCTTGAAACACCCTTACCACCTTGAAACACCCTTACCACCTTGAAACACCCTTACCACCTTGAAACACCCTTACCACCTTGAAACACCCCTACCACCTTGAAACACCCTTACAACCTTGAAACACCCTTACCACCTTGAAACACCCTTACCACCTTGAAACACCCCTACCACCTTGAAACACCCTTACCACCTTGAAACACCCTTACCACCTTGAAACACCCTTACCACCTTGAAACACCCTTACCACCTTGAAACACCCCTACCACCTTGAAACACCCTTACCACCTTGAAACACCCTTACCACCTTGAAACACCCTTACCACCTTGAAACACCCTTACAACCTTGAAACACCCTTACCACCTTGAAACACCCCTACCACCTTGAAACACCCTTACCACCTTGAAACACCCTTACCACCTTGAAACACCCTTACCACCTTGAAACACCCTTACAACCTTGAAACACCCTTACCACCTTGAAACACCCCTACCACCTTGAAACACCCTTACAACCTTGAAACACCCTTACCACCTTTGCTAACAACTTACCATCCAGTCAAGCAAACCTGGCAGTTGTTGTCTTAAAATTCTGCAAACAAGCTAAGAACAAACTACATATTAGGGAAAACATAAGATGACTGGAAAGTAAAGACCTATACAGTATAAACTCTATTGATGATGGCAGCAGGAGAATTTATCTGCACTAAAGCAACACATACTTGCGTCTACTTGTACACGCCCGTCCTCTCTCTCCAATATCGCCCCATGAAATTTGACAAGTGCGTCGATGTGTTGACGTGTGTGTATGTACTGTACTGTAGTTTGTTGAGTGGCCAGAGGACCGATGCCTCGCCTTACCCACCTTGTTTACTTGACAAGCCTGCCTGGATGCGGAATGAGAGTTAATGTAAACCACCAATGCAGACAGTTAGTTCGTGTGTGAAAGAAAGGTGGATTCAGACAAGTGCGTGTTATTTTAAAGATCTCCAACTCCCATTACCTGCATATATGCTCTTGAGGCCAATTTCCAACAAGTGTTTTATATAACCCTTTTACTTAACTTAGGCTATATTATATTCTCAATGATGATGATGATGATGATGATTGTGTTGAAGGTGAGAAGGCGTGCATGTTCACTGTATATACTGTGCATATAAATTTGTATTCAAGGAAATAATAAGGAGGGTAGGGACACCTCACACATTCTTGAGGTTACTTTCACTGAGGTAACAAGGACAAGTAGCCCAAGAGAGGACTCAAGGCTCAGAGGGGAAGAGTAAAATGCAAAGGAGGAAAGATACAACAAAGGTGTTAGTGTGTGAGAAAGAGAAAAGACAGAATAAAAAGAATGAGAAAGAGAGAGGACTAAGTGAGGAAGAGGTGAGTGAAATGGGAAGTGGAGAGGAGGAGGAGGTAGGAGAAATGGAATCTGGTGGACTGGTGGTGGGAAGGGAAGGCAAGGGAAGTGGGTGAGGGAGGAAAGAGAAGCAGGAGTGATATAAGGTCAGGAAGGATCAGGATTCAGGCCGAGATAAGTAAAGGAAAGACAAAATAACCAAATTGAGAGTAGAGGTGGAATAGTGTGGATGCTCAGTGAGGGTCGCTATTCTTTTCTCAGTGAATTTTTTTGTGTTACAGTGTATTGATTGATGTTGTTCTTGGTGATTTAAAACGTGAAGACTGTGACTGCCCTTGAGTATACGAGTAGAAATTAACTATGGCCTGTATAGTTAGGTTTACACTATAACTATTTGTCCTGATACAGAGAGCGACAGAGGATACTTTTAATTTAATGTACCGTATACTATGACACCCATCCTGTCACGTGGCATCGAGGTTAAGGGGGAAGTACAGTATTGGTAAATTTGTAGTGAATAATTCCTTCAAACTAGCCCAAACAACAGAACACCATTATATTTGTTAATCTGGTCCTGTTTCCTGGCATTCTTTGGAGGAATCAAGGCACTCCAATGTATGTACCAAAAGTATACTCTCCCCTTAACACAACATCCCATCTTCAACATAAACTCTCAATGGGTGTACAGTCGCCCACAGTTGGTTTGGGTTGGTACTGTGCATGCAACGTTATTCCTTCTTATTATCCAAAGGCTTATGAATCCTGCCTTAGAATTCTGGCTTGGCGTTTTCTATCCCTCGACACATTTTGAAACTCCTGATCTCGACATCAACATAATATCCCAGGCTCAAGATTCAGAGACAAGGAGAGTTAGAAATTTTACAGAAAAATCTTTGAAAGACATAAAATATAATTGTAAGTATACGTGCGTCAACCAAACCTTTAAAAAAAAGTATATAAGGATATTTTAATGATATATTTAATAATATCATCCAATAACTCATTAACTATACAAGTTGAGCTAATTTACTTCACACGGGAGAGAGGTTATCGTCTTTTGTTTAAGTAGAGGGATAGAAGCCTCCCTTCCTATATGGTGTCAAGACAATGAGTTGAGAAAAAACATTATTATCGCCATCACCAGCCGCGTCCCTGCCTATACTGTGCTGTGGTCACGGTGAAGCATCAACTTGAATTATAAATGAACTGGGCCTATAATAATTATCTTCGTGTTGAAGTTAGAATGGTCTGCTGACGGTAGGCAGTACAAGTTTTCATCAATATCACATCTATAGTTTTAATCACGAAACCTGCAATGTTTGTGTTCGTCTTATGCTTATGATACGGTACTTATACAAACGACGTATATATGTTAGTCTTAAATATTGGTCTCCACCTTTCACATTAATCAAAAGAGATGACCACCATGCCTATTGACCTTCCCTTTCCCAATAGACCATATATATGTTTACTGATGAGTGATTCCTGCTGCTGTTGGCCTATCGTAAATCACCCACGTCATTGATATGGTTTGCCCTCTGCTTCTTATTCACAGACCATTGGAAGCGAGGTTGTATAAACTAGAATCCAACTAGGTCTGATCTATTACTAGGGATATATTTTTTAAAGGGTGTGTGGTATTCTTAGTCACTTTGTATAAGAGCCAGTATCGCCTTTCCTGAGATGGAGGAATCGTGTTATGTGTTGAGGGGACAGTATACATTGGGTTCATTGGAGAGCCTTGATGCCCCAAAGTATGCAAGGAAACAGGACCACATTAATTAAGGGGTGAGAACAGTGGTGGTAAATCTGGAGCAACTGATTCCTCCAAACTATTCCAAGCAACACAACATCATTATTTTTGTTCATGTGGTCTTGTTTCCTGGCATTCTTTGGAGGAATCATGGCACTTCAATGTAACAAAAGTGAATTACCTATACCCACTTAACAAAAATAAAAGAGGCTGATTTCTTGGCATAGTTTTGGAGGAATCATCAGTTGCTCCAGATTTATCAACACTGTACTACTTACCTCCTTTAAAAGTGTATATCTTCCTTTAAATATTATACACTATAAATCCCCACTCTACAACCAATATACCAACCAACCACACACTATAAATACCCACTCTACAACCAACATACCAACCAACCAACCAACCACACACTATAAATACCCACTCTACAACCAACATACCAACCAACCACACAACCACACACTATAAATACCCACTCTATATACAACCAACCAACCAACCAACCACACACTATAAATACCCACTCTACAACCAACATACCAACCAACCAACCAACCACACACTATAAATACCCACTCTACAACCAACCAACCAACCAACCACACACTATAAATACCCACTCTACAACCAACCAACCAACCACACACTATAAATACCCACTCTACAACCAACCAACCAACCAACCACACACTATAAATACCCACTCTACAACCAACATACCAACCAACCACACACTATAAATACCCACTCTACAACCAACATACCAACCAACCAACCAACCACACACTATAAATACCCACTCTACAACCAACATACCAACCAACCACACAACCACACACTATAAATACCCACTCTACAACCAACATACCAACCAACCAACCAACCACACACTATAAATACCCACTCTACAACCAACATACCAACCAACCACACAACCACACACTATAAATACCCACTCTACAACCAACATACCAACCAACCAACCAACCACACACTATAAATACCCACTCTACAACCAACATACCAACCAACCAACCAACCACACACTATAAATACCCACTCTACAACCAACATACCAACCAACCACACAACCACACACTATAAATACCCACTCTACAACCAACCAACCAACCAACCACACACTATAAATACCCACTCTACAACCAACATACCAACCAACCACACACTATAAATACCCACTCTACAACCAATATACCAACCAACCACACACTATAAATACCCACTCTACAACCAACATACCAACCAACCAACCAACCACACACTATAAATACCCACTCTACAACCAACATACCAACCAACCAACCAACCACACACTATAAATACCCACTCTACAACCAACATACCAACCAACCAACCAACCACACACTATAAATACCCACTCTACAACCAACCAACCAACCAACCACACACTCGCTTGCCTTGCCATTCATCCATCACCGTTAATTGACACGAGGAGAATGGAAGAGGTGACTCATGAAACCGAATGCAGCCAATCACACACTTTGAGGGACGTCTGGGAAGTTTAAAAGGCCGGCAACCCGATACTAATGATGGGTGGGTTGGTGGGTGGGTTGGGGTCTTACAGTGGGTCGAGGAGGAGGAAGAGGAGGAGGAGGAGGAGGAGGAGGAGGAGGAGGAGGAGGAGGAGGAGGAGGAGGAGTAGTAGTATAGATGATGATGCCAGGCCCGGGGAGGTCATGGAGATTACTGCCTCCTCTCTGTGTCTGTCTGTTTGTCTGTCCGTCTTTATGTCTGCTAATATTTCTCCTTACACATATTATTGACTTGTTTTCTTCATATATTATATTCCAGTAATCCATTTCCTTCATATATTATATTCCAGTAATCCATTTCCTTCATATCTTTCCCTGTTGTTCTATCCATGCATAAACAATAAACAATGAGGTGCACTTCCCCTCGCCTCCCCCCAAGTCTCTTCACTTCCAATTCTCTCACCAGTCCCAAAAGCAAGAGGACTTAGATAACTAGCATCCCTTTCTCATGTATCAAACTAGATCTGATATTCTGATAAACAAGAAATATGGAATTAATAATAATGTCTCTCCCAATAAAATGTCCACCTGAATTAACTCACCACATTTCCGTTCACTGAAGACTTTCGCCGTAATAAAATGTGTTGGGCTGTGTGTGATCTCCTTAATAAAGACGGGGATGATATTGTTGAGGCACTGGAGGCTACTGATTCCTCCGAACTGTGCCACAAAACAACGCTCCCATTAAAGTTTGCTTCAGTGCACAGATTGTAAGTAAAAAAAGTATCTATTAGCCGTTTCGCCGATGTTATATAATATACACTAAGATACCATCGACGAAGTGAGGAGGGCTACTGTTGATTCCTCCAAACTGAACCAGAAAAAAAAAAAAATCATAAACAGCTAGCGCCCAAATTGGAGGGTATCGTGTTTCGTGGTAGAGTTTGATGACACCAGTAACCACCACCACCACCACATGTATAGCAGCGTCACGGGTTCTCCCTAAAATGTGTGTGGCCAATTGAGCATGTAGAGGAAGGAGAAGGAGGAGGAAGAGGAGGAGGAGGAGGAGGAGGAGGAGGAGACATCGGTTCAGCAGCTCCTCAGATCCATATGGGTTCAGAAGGAGATGATTTTCCTGTCTCAACTTTTTTTTATCTTCTTCTCCTTATAATGTCTCCACGAGCTTCGGTATAATATATTCTTTGGTTCGGTGTATAATTTTTCTTCGTCGTCTGTTTCTTCAATTTTATTTTGCATAGCAGTTGTTGTTGATTTATTTATCATTTGTCGTCATATGCTTTCCAATGACTTTTCACTTGTTTTAATACACTTGGCATATGTTTTTGTTTTTGTTTTTTGCATTTATTTTCAATATGGCAAAGATTTATGCTCTCCATCGAGTGCCTTTCTAGTTTATTAAATAACGCTAACCTAGGTAATTGTCTGCAATCTATGTAGGAATTTACTTCTTTATATTTATGTATATTCCATTTCAGTTAGCTAAGTTAGGATGAACTTTCATTTATTATATAGTAACGTTATAGATTCCTTTACTAGTTTACTTTTCCAATCATATGCTAATTTGCTTAGAGTATGTTATTGGTCTTTGCACATTAGAATCAGTAATAAGTAACTCCCTTTTTGACACTGATGATATCTCCCGTATTAACACTGTCAGCATCGAATTATTCAAGTTTGGTATCAGCCATTTATTATACACCAATGATTCAGCCCTCTCTGTTCTTTTAAATTTACCAAAGGAGTATTCAATCGCTATGATATTCTTTTGTGTCAGTGAATTTGTGATAGAGGAACTTAAGATTATTAAATAGAGGAAAGGAGAGGGTTTTGACTATTCCCTTATTTACCTTATATATTCTACCCGAGTGTCGCCTTCTAAAATGTTGTAGATAAAGCTGCGGGGCCACCAAAAGTCGGTTTATCAGGAGAGCTAGTGTGCGAGGGAGAGGAAGGAAGGTAGAAAGAAAAGGAAGAGGGAAGAAAGGCTCTCCCTCTTGATAGCTTCTTTATCGACAACCGGTCTGCCTCACCAAGCCCTTTCACTCGCCTCTCTCTGTGAAGGTCTCGCTTGCTGCCAGTCAGTTGTTGCTTCACTTATCATCCCCATTGTCTGACCTCGTTCTTTTACCCTCGTGTCGGGCCGCAGCGGGTGAACTCAAACACCTCACTCACTCAGATTATGGACATGTGAACGTTTCTCTCTAACTTTAAGGGGATAGTATACTTTTGGTAACTTAGAGCACCTTGATTCCCCCAAACTATGCCAGGAAACAACAACAGATTAACAAATATAATGGTGGCACGTTGCATGGATGAAATAGTGCAGAGGAATATTTTACTCGAATTACCACCACTGTACTACTTCCTTAATTAATGACCACTCACTCAAGAAACGTATCTATTACCGTACAAAATGTGCATGGTTTGGTAGTATTGGGACTGCACGATTATTTTTGGTCTTTTTCTCTCAGGAATGAAACTAAAGGTGGCAGAACTTCCCGTCATCAGTATTGACCCTTAAAGACTGTCTCAACACTTTCATCATTTTAGTGACAGTCTAGCAAAGTGAACTGTTCATCCGTAGAGGTATAATCCACCAATATTATTTTGATTTTATAAAGTGGAAAGAAGGTTGTGGTATAGCGTCTCCTAATACGGTACCTCACACTTAACTCGGTGTTTACGACAAGAAGTCAAAACGTCATAAACTTATCTTGACGGCTGCCAATTTAGACTACTACTTAAGGCACCTGTGTGTGTATGTCTGTGCTTAATATTGAATACATCATAAATAACTGTATACCATTCATGTGTGTGTGTGTGTGTGTGTGTGTGTGTGTGTGTGTGTGTGTGTAATAGATTATGAAACACGGATACAAGGAATCCTCATCATATCAGTCAATTTTTCATCTCAATAACTTATAAACCTCAGAAATAACCAAGAAAATAAATCTTTACCTGACCATCCGAATCCCTGCCTTGTCTTGCCTTGCCTTTCCTTGGCTATCATCCCGTGTGTCCTCCGGAGGGCCGGTGGCGATTACCTCGTCGGAAATCGGATTCTGAGACCGGCTTTCCTGAGATCGATCCCATCCGGTACGTGGACAAAGAGACCGTGTGTGTTGTGAGGGAGTTCAGGCACCGCTCCTCACAATGACACACAGGCAGGCAGACATATATAGTTATATTTCTCTCTCTCTTTTTTTTTTTTTTTTTTTTTTTTTTTTTTTTTTTTTTTTACATAATAATTATACAGTATATATTTTTTATTTCTCCAATTTTTCTTTTTCTTTTTTCTGGTTTCCCTTTTTTTGTGTGTGTGTCTTTAAAAAATCGTATAGGAGACTTTTTCTTTTATATTTTTATTCATTTTTATTTATACATTATTCTGTGTATATGTTTATTTATTGATTTATTTGTGTGTTTTTGTTTTATGTTAGTTCATTTTATTCTGTCTCTTTATTTATGTTCATTATTATGTGTAGTTCTTTGATTGATTGATTGATTGATTGATTGATTGATTGATTGATTGATTGATTGATTGATTGATTGATTGATTGATTGATTGATTGATTGATTGATTGATTGATTGATTGATTGATTGATTGATTGATTGATTGATTGATTGATTGATTGATTGATTGATTGATTGATTGATTGATTGATTGATTGATTGATTGATTGATTGATTGATTGATTGATTGATTGATTGATTGATTGATTGATTGATTGATTTACTCACATGCAGTCCTTCCCGATCCACAACTCGAACCTGGAACTTGATGTGACTATAGGTGTGTTGTTTGTGGTTATAATGGGAGCTTAAAAAAAAAGATTATTTTCTTGGTGAATTGGAGCGTCTTAACTCCTCCATGATATGCCAGGACACAGAACCAGCTTAACCGGAATAATGAAGACTTGTTGCTTAAGATAGTTTGAAGGAATCAGTAGCTCCAGATTTATCGATAATATATTAATCGCAGAAAATGATTTTACTTACTTACACACTCGATGTTTTAGATAGATAGATAGATACATACATACATGTTTACGAATGCGTGTATAAAATGGACTTTAGACATAATGTATTCATATATACCGGTATATATATAACGTGCTCCAAATGCACATATAAAAGCATTGAAAAAATCACATAAATTCCCTCGCCTAATTATTGTCCTCGACCCAAAATAAATGTATATGAGCCGATACATTTTATTGCAGGTTTAATCCGCCTTAATTAGCCAACAGATGTAAGCTTGAGGATCAAAAGCTGTGTCGGGCGAGCTGAGTCAGGTGTTTGGTAAAATGTGTGTTGGAGTGTATGGTAAAGGTATCACCGGTCACTACAATAATAATAATAATAATAATAATAATAATAATAATAGTAATAATAATAATAACAAGCACTGGGCTTCGCCCACCACGGCTACGCCGTGGGTGCTTTTGACTGCAGCTCTACTCGCTCCGCTAGCACCTCACTGCGCTCGGCCCCCTCTCGCCGCTCTCTTCGCTCGCCGCATCCCCCGTCGTTTTTTAATAATTAGTTTTTTTAATAATATATATTTTTTTTAATATTTTTTTATTAATTTTTTTTTTTTCTAATAATTAACTTTTTTTTATTTATTTTTATTATTATTATTATTATTATTATTATTATTATTATTATTATTATTATTATTATTATTATCATTATTATTATTTATTATTTTTTTTTTATTCGTCGTCGCCGCCACCGTCCCGCCACCGCCACCGCCACCGCCCCGCCGCCTCACCGCTGCCGCCCCGCCGCCGCCGCCGCCGCCGCCGCCGCCGCCGCCGCCACCACCCCGCCGCCGCCGCACCGGCACCCCGCCGCCGCCGCTACCGTCGTTTTTTAATAATTAGTTTTTTTTTTTTTTTTTTTAATAATAATTTTTTTTTAATATTTTTTTTTGTAATTAACTTTTTCATTATTATTTTTTTTATTTTTATTTTATTTTTATTTTTTTTTCGTCGTCGTCGCCGCCGCCGTACCGCCGCCCCGCCGTCGCCGTACCGCTGCCGCCGTCACTGCCGCCGCCGCCGCCGTCGTTTATTAATAATTAGTTTTTTTTTTTTTTAATAATATATATTTTTTTTAATATATATATATTTTATATATATATATATATATATATATATATATATATATATATATATATATATATATATATATATATATATATATATATATATATATATATATATATATATATATATATATATATAAGGGGTTAGGTAGTGGTATTGAATGGGGTAATGAGTGAGGTGTTGGGTAGGGGTATGGAGTCACTGAGGTGTTGGGTAGGGAGGGGTACATAGGTAGAGAGGGAGGCATAGGGTAGAAAGATGGGCATGCAGGGTGAGAGACAGAGAATACAGGTAGGGTAGAGAGAGGCGTTGGCAGTTCAAGGTGAAAGTAATATGTATACAGGCTGAAAGGAGGGCGAGGGTGATGCGAGGATAGATAGCAATGTGAGAGAAAGGGTAAGGAACAAGAGAGAGGCTACTTTTTCCCTTTTTTTTTTTTTTTTTTTTTTGTATGTTTATTTCTTTCGCCCAACTTCCTATTTCATCTCATCTTTTTCCTTTTCTAGTATTTTTTTTTATCTACATCTTACCAGTCATTTGTACACTTTTCTCATTTATCTCGTAACTATTTCCCCCCCCCCTCCACCTCTTCCTCACTCTCACTTTCTCTTTCTCATCCCTTCCCCTACTTTATCTCTTTCTATTTCCTCTTCACTGTTTTCATACAAGGTGAACGGAAGTGGATAGGGAGGGAGAGAGGGGGCGGGGAGTTAGCGTTGTGAGTGGCCGAAATTGCCTCTCAGATGAACCGTAAACGAGTTAAGAAATTATGTGTATGTTCCGCTAACTCACTAATTAAACCGACTTGGGAAAACACCTGTACCTGTCACATCATGTGTAATCCTTTCCTATACACTCCGTTCCTCCGCTAAAGAAGACGAGGAGAAGATATAAAGTCGAGGAGAAGATGTAAAGTCGAGGAGAAGATGTAAAGTCGAGGAGAAGATGTAAAGTCGAGGATAAGATGTTAAGTTGAGGAGAAGATGTAAAGTCGAGGATAAGATGTTAAGTTGAGGAGAAGATGTAAAGTCGAGGAGAAGATGTAAAGTCGAGGAGAAGATGTTAAGTCGAGGGGAAGATGTAAAGTCGAGGAGAAGATGTTGTGTTTTAACCTCTTGTCTTTTGTCTGTCACTCTGTTTGTAAAGAAGGTATCTAAAACAAATCTCAAGAATTTATTTGTGGGAAGTTTAATTGATAGACAGGATGTACTCCGAGGAAGACGTGATTAAGTTTCGAATGCGATTTGTATAGAGTGCTGGGGATTAAAAACACTGTGTTGGTAAATCTAGAGTAACTGATTCCTCCGAACTATTCCAAGCAACAGGCCACCATTAAGTTTGCTATTCTGATCCTGTTTCCTGGCATACTTTGGAGGGATCAAAGGAGCTGCAGTGAACAAAAAGTATATACTATCCCATACTAGAGTGAGAGTTTTGCGATCCTTATGTCCCTCGTCTAGTCTGAACCTTCCTTAAGGGGGTGTGGGAATAGGGGGACAGACTTTGGGGGTTTTTGGGTGGGTGCAGGAGTAGGGGGACAGGCTTGGGTGGGGGGGGGGGGGTTGGAGGGGTTTGGGGGGTGCGGGAATAGGATGACAGGCTTTCTACCCACCCCAAGCCTGTCCCTCTATTCCCGTACCCCTCCAGTCCCCCCACCCCAAGCCTGTCCCCTACTCCCACACCCCCTTAACACCTGTCTCTTCCTCCGTCACAATATGGACGCAATTACACGCTTCGTTAACCCGGCGTCAAAGTTGGTGAAATTGAGTCAGGATTCTGGGGTTGCCTCGATCGCTACCCTTGTGTCAACCCTCGTATCCACTCCTCATTCTATACGTATACAAAAGACAATGGCTCACCAAGTACAGTAGGAGGCAAAGTTCTTTACCCTTCAAGTTCACATTTATATTTGGCGTGTGATTTGCTAATTTTCACATATTTAAGGACCCTGTGATGTAGTCAGTTAATTGGAGGTAAACGAGTCCTTCAAATATTGCCACGAAATACCACCCATATGGAAGGAGCTTGTTTCGTGGCATTGTCAGGAGGAATCAGATGCCTCCCATTCTCATACACGAACACAGGGTCCTTAAGTCAGTGGGAATTTAAGGGGAGAAACTCTTGATGGTAAATTGGAGGGGCTTTTCTTTCCTCCAATTTGCTATGTCACTAAACAGATCCCCTTATTGTAACTTTGAGGTGATTATATTTTCTGGGACAGTTTGGAGAAATCAGTAACCCTCCAATTTACCAAAAAGATAATTATCCATCAATATATCAAACTATAAAATGTATGCTTGTTATCTCTGTCTGTTTTTCCTTCATCAAATGCTGTTTCTGTATATCACTCTGACGTCTTAGCTCATAGACAGATGATTCTGGATACATATTTCACCACTACCACAACAGTTACTACATTTTTTATCATTACAAGTCTTTAAGGATATGTAATTATAGGCAGCTAAACTTCCAACCTCAAAAAATTATAAAGAAAAAAAATCTTTACAATGTGGCTCAAAATCTAACGGAGAAAGTTTCCACATCATTATAAATTCCCTTCCTTTATAGAAATGTTAAAAAAAATGTCCCCGTGAAATCTGTCTCATTTAATGGGAGAAAGTTTTCATGCTCGACTGACTTCCCCGTCAACACCCGACCTCCTCCATCTCTCTTTTACTTTCGTTTTCCCTAGACCTCCTTTTTCTCTCTCTCCGGCCCTTGACCTCTCTCAACCCTAGCTAGTATACCCCACTTCCCAACTCTTCCCTGATTCGTCCCAACCCCCTAAAACCCCTTCTCCTAGCTATTCCCTCTGTCTGCCCTGGCAAACCCACCCGTCCCACACGGTATACCTTGACCTGTTACAGCACCACATTCCACTCACCCAACCATCTCCTCACCACCCATAGAAACAGAGGTATCCATATAGAGAAAGAATGTCCCTCTCTAACCTTGACCCAAATCTCTATCCATACCAACTTGACATAGATATTTTCCCACACTGCCTGCCATAACATTCTATCATTCAGAACTCCTCTACACACACACCTGTTCTTCCCCATTCCCCCATTCCTCAAACCTTTGCACTAATCATCCTTTCCCTTCCCCCGAAACAACCTTAACCTCCACTCACATTCTCTCCTCACAATCACCCCCAACACCTCACTCTCACACTCTCCCAATCCATCAACTCTACTTCCTCCATCCCTTAAATAGCCCACTCTCACCCCATCCCATCCCTATCTCCAGTTCCATCTACACATCCTTATCTCCAGTTTCATCTTTTCATCCCTATCTCCAGTTTCATCTACTCATCTCCCTTTCTCCAATTCCATCTACTCATCCCTATCTCCAGTTCCCTCTTCCCCATCACCCAGCCTCCCCCCTTCGTCCGTCATCTACCCCCGCACCCCACCCCCCCTTGGACCGTCGACAAGGCTAATCGTCCACATCAGAAATTAATTGATGGTGATTTTCCCTCTGACACTTCGCTGACTCCTTAGAGGCCACAAGTTTGCCCGTCCCTGACAGATTTCTAGAGAGAGACAGACAGACAGAGAGAGAGAGAGTGTGTGAGTGAGAGAGAGAGAGAGAGAGAGAGAGAGAGAGAGAGAGAGAGAGAGAGAGAGAGAGAGAGAGAGAGAGAGAGAGAGAGAGAGAGAGAGAATGTATACATAAAAAGAGCACACAGACACAATACACTCACAGAAAAAAAGTCAGCGATTAGCAAGTTGAGGAGGTTTCTTTAGTGAGGACTTTTACAACTGTTTCATGTAAGTCAAAGGTCAAATCCCATTCTGACTCGAAAGATAAAGCATTGAAATGTATCAAACCAAACCAATAAAACACCACTATGTATGCTGTACAAAAAAATGCTGACGTCTCTTATTAGGCAAAAGGGGTTGGAGCATTTATATAGGTGGTAATTTTTTTTTTCGTACATTGGAGTGCCATGATTCCTCCAAAGTATACTACGAAACAGGATCAGAAGAGCAAAAATAATAGTTTTCTGTTGCTTAGAATAGTTTGGGGGATTCGGTTGCTCCAGATTTACCAACACAAAACTTCCCCCTTTAATGTCTTAACTTGTTATACGAACCCTCTCTTATATTGTCAACCACTATTTCATTATCAGAACAAGACTGAAACTTCAACCTCCCTTTCGTACAGGTATCAGCAATGTTTGTGTCTATTTGTATTTACCTGCCAGCCATTCATCCCCCTGGCACACTGCCCCTCGTGTCTAGAGGTGTATCTGGCAACAGGGTGTTTGTTTACGTCGAATTGTTTATTATGTGAATGAGCATGGACGAGTCTGCTCACACTCATTCACATCCTAAATCTATAGTGTAAATAAATACCCTTGTCTTGGGACGCTCAGATGGCTGTATCAGTAACACGTGAAGATGATTGATTGTTCCCTGACAACTAAGAAACAAATAAACAGGCCTTACCAATATTTAAATGTTTTTTTTATACCAACATTTCAGGGGAATATTTTGGGGTATATATAGTACGTGAGCCGTCCATTAATTTAGCGTCTAATATCTTTACTGTACACCATTCATGATTAGAAAAGCGAAGGTGAGGTCTACTAGAGGAGCTGATTTAAGGTGCTACATCTAATTATAATAAATATATATATATATACTGTATGTTTAGTGATAAATATAGTTAGACACTAATCGTAGGACACATTCTATTCCTATTCTGTTTTGGGATATGATATGATTGTGATTGGTCTGGTATGAAAATGAGATCTACCTGGGTTCATAGCTTTATACATAGAGAGAGAGAGAGAGAGAGAGAGAGAGAGAGAGAGAGAGAGAGAGAGAGAGAGAGAGAGAGAGAGAGAGAGAGAGAGAGAGAGAGAGAGAAAGCGACAAAAATAACATCTAAATGTCCATAGTCACTCATAAATAGACACACTCTACTCTTTTCCCTTGATTCATTCATACCCAGTCTTTTTTTTCTGCTTATAATATAATTTTCTTTTTCAGATTTTTATTGAACAGATGAAAACAAATGAGGTTTTCTTTAATCCATTCGTTATTTTCTGATATAAAAAAAATGTCTGGCAAAGCTATTTTTAAGAGAGCAAAACAGACAAGAATGCAACAATGATTTTTACCTAATATTGTTGTGCGCCATCATAAAAACTATCTTATTTCACATACCCGAACTGATTTGGTGCATAAACCTAGTTCAATAATTATGTGCAATTAATGTATGTGTTTTCTTTTATTCTGCCTGTATCATAAATAAAATATCTCGTGCACCAATTCGTTTGTTTCTTTATATGCATTACAGTTGCGTTATCTAATGATTGCATATTTTTATACTCCATTGATTATTTTGTTCATATTATGTTGTGACTCCCTATTCCATTTATATTTCTAGCTATACTCTGTTCAAAACTTGTGTTCCATTTTCCTCTATCTATCTGTCTATATTTCTATCTATATCTTTATATCTATATCTATTTCTATCTATATCTTTCTATCTATCTCTATCTGTTTCTATTTCTATCTATCTCTTATCTGTCTATCTATCTATCTATCTATTTCCATCTATCTATGCATAAGAGGCCAGCGGAACACAAGTTTTGAACAGACTATAGCATGGTATATTCCGACACTATCTTGCCAATGTTTGTCCTCACCAGTTTAATAAAGATAAAAACGTACTCATACCCAATAATGGACATGTAGATTATTAAATTTATCTACACCAACTTTTTTCACGGGGATAAGCTCACGTATAAAAGGCAAGACAGTCCCACTCCTATTCCTTTAAAATGACCTGACTGAGTATGTAATGTTGTACACCAGTAAACTTGACTCACAAAAGCTCACAGAAATTGTAAAAGAGTAAGGTATAAAAAGTTATTACAATGCTACCAAATCTATCCGAGTGAAAATATGTTACGATCACCTATTAACAACCATAAGCGTGAAACTGAAGGGGAATTTAGTTTAGATTTTAATTAATTAGACTTTATTAGACTTTTATTTTTTAACTCGATCAATATCCCATGCAGCATCGTCTAACATTCAACTTCTCTTCTCCTTCGTTTTTTCAGTTGTGGGTTATCAAGTGCAGAGCAACGAGGATCCCTGGCCACGACCACCACCACCACCTCTGTACACCCCCACACCCACGCCCACACCCACACTCACGCCCACACCCACACCCACAGTCCCACCCAGGCCGATGACGCCCACCACGGCCTGCTACGGACCTCACGTGGCCACACCGTCAGTGATCTGGAGAACAGCACCCAGAGTGATCACTACAGACCCTCCACCTTGGTCAGTCACTCACTCACTCACCAACCAGTCGTTCCTATAATTATCTTAAGGGGAAAATTTTGTGTTGGTAAATCTGGAGCAAATAAATCCTCCAAACTATTCCAAGTAACAGAACACCATTACTTTTGCTCTTCTGGTCCTTGGTCTGTCACTCACTCACTCACTCACTCACTCACCAGTCGTGCATACATCTTAATTTAGGGACCCCGTGATGTAGTCTGAAAATTGGAGGTCAGTGAGGCCTTCAAACAATGCCACGAAACACACACACCTATATTGATGGAGCTTGTTTCGTGGCATAGTCTGGAGGAATCAGAAGCCACAACTCTCGTACACGATCACTCCCACTCCCACTCTCACTCTCACTCTCTTCTATCACTCCCATATATACCCCCCACCAACCCTTCACCTTTTCCTTATACCACTTAACCACCTCCCCTTACCTACCCTTGAACCACATAACACCAAACATCACCTACCTTTATACATACATACTACCTATCACCAACCCTCACCTCACCTCATCTCACCCCGGGTACCTACAGGTTGGAACGAGCCCTGCCAGACGAAGCACAGGACGTACCAGCAGTGACATGGCTCGCCTCTCACACAACATCTCGGCCATCCTTGAAAATCTCCTCAAGAACTACAACAACCAGGTGCGCCCCGGATACCACGAAGGTCAGTCTCACGGTCGAGTTAATCGGTCCCTGTTATCAAGTTAATTTATGTATCTCTTTATTTATTTGTTTGTTTATTTGTCTTTTGTTTTATCTATTCATATTTCATTGGCCTACTCTAGATTGTGTGTTATGAGTAGGCCTACCCCACGGTCTAAACTCTAGAGTTGAGTAGCGTATATTCTTACGTCCTCCCTCAACCCAATACTCGACTTCTCTTACACACTCTTTCTCTAGCTCTTGTATTCCATACATATCCTCCCCACATCTTCCTTCCATTTCACACCCTTTCCCATTCCTGGCCATTTCACACTCCGTCACTCCGTATACTGTAACTATCAAGAAACGCCTCGACAGGACCCTGCGATATCTGAACTTTTTACACTCTCGTCTAAAGGTCAGTGTGTCTTACCTTTATTCTGTGTATTTCTGAATTGGCAGTACTAGATGGTAAGCAAGGAAGGAGGGGACATTACAGACCTTCAAAAACAGGATAAGGCTGATTATATACAGAGATACTGTATATAGTTTTACAAAGAAAGGGCGTCGTCAGAATTAGCCAGGAGTTGAAGAATGTTGTACCATAAACTAGTTATACTCTGACGAAGGTTTGAGAAAGATGATAATATGTATTCTGCACCAAATTCTCTAAGAACCTGCTGACTTTCATCTAACACACATTTCATTTTTGTTTTTTCTCGTCTCAACATTAGATACGAAATAGCAGAGGAAATTTGAAGGAGTTGGTATGTGACAGCACCGATGACTGAGCAATAACAGTATCATGGCTGGTTGGGTAGCACTGCAGTCGCTATCAGAGCAGACCAACAGACAGGACACGGCCGCTGATACCACCACCAATACACACACCAAGCGACTACAGATAAAACATACTCGTATATATTGACCAGCCAGGACTCCGTGTTGCTGAACGTCATTTATTTACCTTACAATTATATTATAGTAGGTTTGGCATTTTTCGAGGCCTAAATAAGGGAGGACAAAAATCGTCGTTATCGTTTAGTTTATACCGAGGCATTCAGAATTTAATAATATGTTCTGTCTCATTATCTAGAAAATAAATCAAAGTACAGGAAACACAATTCCTTTCTTTTATTTCGGTTCTGCCTGGAAGGGAAATTGTATCAGTGAGTGGGACCAACCAACCATCTTGTCGCTGTAACATGAAAGGTCAATAGTACAGTGCAACTCAACTGGCACAGATGTCTTTACTCTATGCTCCATTTTAAGGGGGTGTGGGAGTAGGGGACCTTTCTGGGCTGCTTTAGAAATAGTGCCAACTCTTGCCCTTCACAGACACCCATTGAAAACCTTAAGGGGGTGAGGGAATAAGGGGGCAGGCTTGGGGGTAGGGGTTAGGGGGACATGCTTGGGGTGGGTCAAAAGCCTCATGTCCCCTATTCCCGCACCCCCCTAACCCCCACCCCCAAGCCTGCCCCCCTAACCCCTACCCCCAAGCCTGCCCCCTTATTCCCTCACCCCCTTAAGGTTTTCAATGGGTGTCTGTGAAGGGCAAGAGTTGGCACTATTTCTAAAGCAGCCCAGAAAGGTAAAATGATAACTATAGCCTCAAGTAAAAGTGAAGTAAAAAGGAGGGAGATCATTAGTGGGTCAAGTGTGGTGGAACCCAGTGACTCAGTATGATCATTATATCTCACTGGCACCAGCAGGTCACGTCAGGTCAGGTCAGGTCAGCACAGTTCAAGTTAAGGTAGTAATTCGCTTTTGTTGCATTGGAGTGAGTGCCTTGATTCCTCCAAAGTATGCCAGGAAACAGGACCTGCAGGAGAGCAAAAATAATGGTGTTCTTTTTGCTTGGAATAGTTTGGAGGATTCAGTTGCTCCAAATTTACCAACACCGAATTTCCTCCTTAATTAAGGTGGCTCTACAAAACCTCTATTTGCTTCTTTCACCTCTTGTTATGTTCATGGTCCTTTGGGTTTTCCTCTTTTCATATATGTATAACTAATAGAATTACTCAACTTTTGATTTTTCGACAGTCATTATTAGTTCATCAAGATTTGGTATTTCTAGTATTAATCTCTCTCTTATTACCCAAGATAATAATTATACTACTTTCATCCACTTCAACATCCTTGCTCAATTCCTCCTCCTATACCTCTTCTCTTTCTATGCCACTCCGTCTCCAACTCCACCTCCACCTCTTCACCTCCACCTCTACTCCTTCATCTCCACCTCTACTCCTCCACCTTCACCTTCACCTCCACCTCTACTCCTCCACCTTCACCTCCACCTCTACTCCCCTCCTTCACCTCCACCAACCAACCCTCCACACTCATCAGGAAGCGGGACACGTATTACCCCACCAAGAGGAAACTAATTTATAAGTAATTAAAGTCTCTTGGATTTAGTAAACTTTGCCCATATGTTGGTGGGACAAGCCAGTCAAAGTTGGTGACGTCTGCCAGGTTGATGTGACGTCATCTCTTTCATAAATTGTAAATAAAACAATACAACCATGTAAATGAGTCATGAAGTAAGATGCTGTTTTCATTACGTTTGGGTCCCTTGATAACAAAGATAGAGCATGCAGATTATTGTTCTTGTTTGATGAAGCCCCATTTTCCTTGACAAGAGAATAAAGAATTATTGTAAATTAGCTATAAACAAAGATAATGTTTTCGTGACTGAGCTGTTTGATAATTAGGATATATTATTATACCACAGTGTAGGGTTGCTATTCCTTCATACTATGCCAGGAAACAGATCAAACAAGCTAAGACAACACTGTGGAATGGTTTACTGAATGCTAAGAGTAAATAATTTTATCCCCCCCTCAGCATCATTATCAAAGACTTCATACCCATCCATACCTTACACATGTTGCTGTTACTGTACCTGACACTTGTTGTCGCCACTCTCTCTGCCACTGAGACATTAACAATCCAGTCTTTGCTGCTACTTTACCTTACACTTGTTGCTGCTACTCTGTGTGCCACTGAGACTATCACAATCCAGTCGAATGTTTACCGTGTCTGTCAGCATACCTCCTGTTACTCCTCTTCCCCTTACCTGTCCACTTCCCCTTACCTGTCCACTTCCCCTTACCTGTCCACTTCCCCTTACCTGTCCACTCATCCTCAGTCTTTTTCCTGGCGACAATTGCACCCACCTGTGACCTTCATCTGACCCCCACTGAGATGATGATGAACAGACCTATAGTGACAGATGAAGGGACTACATACTGTTCATATATGGGTTGACAAACAAACACACAGTCATTTAGAATACTTAAATGATTGATTGATTAAGTGATTGACTTTATGAATTATTGATACACAAACAGACAGTCATTTAGAATACTTATAGATGATTGATTGATTGATTGATTGATTAATTGATTGTCCGTGTGAAATGTTAATACAGCAACACATAGTCATTTAGAATACTTAACTGATTGATTGATTAATTGATTGTCCGTGTGAAGTATTGATACATTTGGTAGGTCCCGCCGGTGGGTAAAAGTTTACATACATCATGCATGCATACTGTACCTACATACAACAATATATATAGCCTACATAATTTATATACAAGCACAATCATGCTTACACGCACACCAATATAAATGCAAATGTGAAAATAGCTGCTCTGTAACCAATGTTAATCCATTAATACTTGCAATGGATATTTTGATACTTTGTCCGTTCGTATGTGTTGAATGAATGGATATAAAACTTCATCGTCTTTCATTCAGAGGTCCTGAACTTTAGAATGTGGACTTGTAATGCCTGACAACAGAAACATGAATGGATATGTACAGTTGCATCCACTAGTAACGAAAACAATCTCCGGTGGATTTGGGGAAACGTGGCACCACTGTGTTTGTTTACATAGCGTCCTTATGGTGAATACTATAGCAGGAGGGAGTTCTGTCCATTCATTAACAATTACTACGAAAATATACAAAACACAATGGTGCCACATTTCGCAAAACCAACCAACCAACCAACCAGACACTGTGCTCGTTACTAGTAAATGCAACTGTACACACACGAGTCACGGGATGCAAGGATGAGAAACGAAAAAATAGGGATGGCACTCGGCGACTATACTAGAGAATCCACCGTAAACCTCATAAATAAACATGAGTTTTGGATTTATGTGGTGGTGGTGTGTGTGTGTGTGTGTGTGTGTGTGTGTGTGTGTGTGTGTGTGTGTGTGTGTATGTGTGTGAGGGACAGTATCAAGTACATACATACATACATCCCACCAGGTGCCACCACACACTCACTTCTTGCCATATAACTCGTCAACAGAGCAATTATCACTTTTCCAATTAACAAGTCTAACTACACGAGATAAGAGTCGCATATGTATCTCTTTGTCAACTTAAAAACATACTTAAATAAAAAATAAATAAACCGTCTCTCCTAGTTATATAGTTATAATTATGACGTCCATGTGACTTATTAAAGGGTAAATAATGATGATAATAATAATGTGAATGTGTTGTGAGTGAGTGAGGGAGGGAGTGAGTTTCCAGGTTGTGAGGGGAAGTAATGGCTTGGGGATGATCATATTACTTTACGTTACAATGAACACAACACGACCATCACCTCACAACTAATTAATTACCGCCATCTTACTTGGACTCCTCTCTCATTAAACAGTAGGGGAGAAGAGAGAGAGAGAGAGAGAGAAAGAAAGAAAGAGAGAGAGAGAGAGAGAGAGAGAGAGAGAGAGAGAAAGAGAGAGAGAGAGAGAGAGAGAGGCCAGGATGGGAGACAGACGGAGAAATATAGAGAAATATTTAAAGCTGGAGTGGGATTTAGACAAACAGAGAAACGAGGTCGATTAGACTATAGAAAAGCATTCAATGGAATAATCTTCAGTCATTATGTAAATCGCCTGACTATAATATATAACCCTCTACACTACTTATATGTTCTGTGACCATGTAAACAATCCAACATTATGCTCAACTACTCACGAATTGACTTTAAAAAAATCTGGTATCGTAACCATTCTGATAATAATTATGTCAACATTCTCATAACGTATGCACTTTCTTAAGGATACTATACATGGAGACATTTTAACTACAAATATACATTCTAAGATCTTGTGAACATTTAGACAGCATACGGTACTCGTATCTCCACTGACAGGTAACCTTACTGATAACATTTAAACACTGACCTTATCATATTTGAGAGTCAAGCATTCCGAAACCTTATAAATCCTTTGACAAAACATAGCATAAGTTGTTGTTATTGACACCACTTTTGTCACAGTGTTTAAAATTAATGACAGCAGTCACTGACATCACTTACTGACAGTATATTCTAATAGCAAAAAATCATTCGACCTGACCCCAGCTAACCCTATCACTGAGAACAGTTCATTATACTGTATTTGTTGTATAGCCAATGTGTATTGTATTGTATTTAATGTATACTGAGCGAAACTCCCTGGTGGTGTGTAGCGAGGGTCTTGTGGATTAATGGGTGTATGTAAGTATGTATGTATGTGGGTGTGGGGGGAGGGGGAGTTGTTGTCGTGTACTGTATATTTGTGATTGTGTGTTTGCTATTATATGTGGTGTGCTTGCGTTAATGAGTGTATAGTGTGTATGCTTGGATGTGGGTGTGTAGGCGGGTGTACTGTATATTTGTCTGTACAGATATTGAGAGTTGTGTATTTGTTTGTATGATTGTGTGTCCTGACATTAGTGTGTGTATGCATGTATATATGTGTATGTGTAGTTGCTTCTGTACGTATTTCAATATGCATTTGTCTTCTGCATACGTGGGTGTGTATTGATATGTGTGAATGTATTTGTGTGTATGTGTGTGCGTGGGTGTATTTGTATGTTGATGTGTGTGTGTGTGTATGGGAGTGCGTAAGAAAGAGGGGAAGGAGAGAGCGGGTTTAGAAGAGAGGGAGAGAATTTTTTGACTGAGAGACAGGGAGAGAGATGAAGGATGATATGGAGACGAGGGAGAAGACGAGAAGGATGATAGTGTGCAGGAGACGAAGAGAGTAAGAGTTTTAAGAGGGTATTGAAGGAGGGAAAGGGAAAAGGACCAAAGTAGAGAGAGAGAGAGAGAGAGAGAGATAGG
Source organism: Petrolisthes manimaculis (assembly GCA_034508575.1). Taxonomy (NCBI): domain Eukaryota; kingdom Metazoa; phylum Arthropoda; class Malacostraca; order Decapoda; family Porcellanidae; genus Petrolisthes; species Petrolisthes manimaculis. The sequence goes on from JAWZYT010002660.1 coordinate 151,088, forward strand.
GATGAGACGAAACCAGGATTACACGAGAAGCCTGTCAAAGTTATAGGTCTGATTAATATATACTTGGTGAGAGTTACGACACTGTGTCAATTAAGGAACATATATATATATATATATATATATATATATATATATATATATATATATATATATATATATATATATATATATATATATATATATATATATATATATATATATATATATATATATGTAAGTCGTGTACATAACTTTATACTTCTCCTGATATTACTTTATTCTATATAATAAATGAATATAATAAAAAGAATAGTAACACGCTTGTGTTTTGCTGATTGAATAATCCAAACAACTTTTATTTGAAACAAAACTAAATAATTTATGAAACACGATGGAAAACAGCATGGAAATACAAAACAATATAAAAATACCAAACAACATGAAAACACAAAACATAAAAACACAAAACAACATTGAAGTACAGAACGAGGTTGACTCTATTCGTGCGGTAACTGATCCTGAAAATGATATAATACAATTTCTAAGGATCAAAACACTCGGCTATCAAAAAAAAAATAATTAATCTATTAATTTGTTTGTCTCCCGAATGGAATACTAATGTGAAATTTCCCCTCACTTTATTATGGGTGTGTAGAGGCCAACCTTTATAATGGGTGTGTTCATTACCAATAGACCTTTATCGACTCTTTATCATAACAACACCCATAGTAAGGCGACACAACAAAGACGGACATTTCAATAGACACTCTTTAGGGGACCCTGTGATGTAGATAGAAAATTAGAGATAAAAGAGTCCTTGAAATATTACCACAAAAAGTCATCTACAGGATATGGAAAGAGCGTGTTTCGTGGTATTGTCAGGAATCAGAAGCCTCCAATTCTCTTACGATCTAGACAGAAAATTGGAGATAGATGAGTCCTTCAAATATTGCCACGAAACGTCACCTATAGGGAAAGAGCGTGTTTTGTGGCGTTATCAGGAATCAGAAAAGCCTCCAATTATCTTACGAGATCACAGGATTTTTTAATTCAACAGAACAGACGAATTTGAACCCTTTTTTTTTTTTATAATCTCACCCTGCTCTTCGTGTTTGCTTAATTTATCTGTATTCAGCTTATTATTATTATTATTATTACGATGCTCGGTTATATAAGTGTGCAGAAATCACCCAAATATTTGTAACTTGAGTAACAAACATGAGACAAGTGGGTAATAAATCTTGTGGTTAGAATAGACGTGTATCCATCTATTGAAAGACTGTCAGTCATTAAGGCAGACAACCACAAAGGGATTAACTTGAGGATATGTAGAAGGGTCTGAGTACCTCTCTCCCACGTCCCTAGAGAGAGAGAGAGAGAGAGAGAGAGAGAGAGAGAGAGAGAGAGAGAGAGAGAGAGAGAGAGACTGAGTGACTGAGTGACTGAGTGAGTGAGTGACTGAGTGAGTGAGCGAGCAGGGAAACAGCGACCAGAAGATTAGCCAGCCAGGTGGGACAGAGGGGTCGAGTGGAAAATAATATGTTAAGAGCGAGAACCTCTTTTGGGTTAAGTGGAGAGCTATTCATTCCTCCAAACTATCCCAGGTAACAACATATTGTCTCAGTTTTACTATTATGGTATCTGTTTTATGACATTGTTTGAGGGATTCAGTAGCCATTTAATATTCCGTCAAATGTTTCTCCCCTTAAGACAAAGTTTGGGCTGAAATGACGGCTATTTTTACTCACAGAATAAAAATAACACTGATTCTAATAACAGTGACACAAATTGTTTTACTATAAGACGTAACAGAAGCAAATTGCATTATACATTATACAGTTCATGCATCTCGATTTGTGGACAGAAACCCAGAGGTAATAATAATGTTGCCTCACAAATTATTCAGACAAAAGGTAAAGAAAGACATGAGTCATTTCAGGATGGGCTGGAGGAAGGGAAGTAATGTCTCTAGAGCAACGCTGATCATATACACACAAACCCTTAACCCATAGCTATAGTAAAATAGAGGAAAAGGTAATTAATAGCTTTGCTGAATGTGTATATAGGGAATAATTACATTTATTTACTTGTTGACTCATATATACTCATCTATTTATATATTCATTTTGTATTTCATTCATATATTGTTTATTAATCAGCACAAATATCTGATAATATATTACTCTAAATTCTATGCATAACTATTTTTTTATATTATGTTTCTATTTTCTTTCGGTGTTGTTGTTGATGTTCTCCCGTGTCAGACCCCTGGTACACTCTGGTCGCAGTGTATAAAACAAATTAAAATAAAGGAGGGGTTGAGTGAGAAAGTCAGTCGCCCCTCTTCAATTTACCTAAGATTCCCATTCATCCATTTTTGCCCATTGTGTGTGTTGTAATCCCTTCCCCTGTCTGGTCATTCATTCTCAATCGCTTGTAATCCATACCCATATATACACAGTGTAGCCTTTTCTATCAGTTACCCCTTGCCTCCTCCATCAATCTCTCTACTCCCTATTTCTCTTCCTTCCTTCCCTCCCTCCCTCCTTCCACTTCCTATTTCTCTTCCCTCCGTCCCTCCCTCCCTCCTTCCACTTCCTATTTCTCTTCCCTCCCTCCCTCCCTCCTTCCACTTCCTATTTCTCTTCCCTCCTTCCCTCCCTCCCTCCTTCCACTTCCTATTTCTCTTCCCTCCCTCCTTCCACTTCCTATTTCTCTTCCCTCCTTCCCTCCCTCACTCCTTCCACTTCCTATTTCTCTTCCCTCCCTCCCTCCCTCCTTCCCTCCCTCCTTCCTTCCACTTCCTATTTCTCTTCCCTCCTTCCCTACCTTCCTCTACTTTCTATTTTCCTTCCTTACTCTTTATCACTGTCTCTTCTCACTCCCTAACATCCTTTATTCCTCTCTCTCTCCGGCCTTCCCTTCATCTCTCCTACCACTTTCTCTTCTCCTTCCCTCCTCCTTTCTTTCCCCTCTTTCTCCAGTTCCTCCTTCTCCATCCATACCTATCTTCTACACATCTCAAATCATCTTTCATCTAATCTACTCCTTGCTCCCCATTTCGCCTCGTCGGTGTAGAATTTCATCAAGTTTATACAAAAAGAAGAAGAAAAAGGGAAGGTCCTTGAGGGGAGATTCTCATGTTTGTAAATTGGAAAGGTTACTGATTCCTCTACACTATGACACACAACAGACGACCTCGGTGTTACTCACTGGGGTTCTGTGTCGTGGCATAGTTTGGAGGAATCAAAGACCTCTCCTTTCACCAACAAAATAATCTCCCCTTTAATTAATACAAAAGAGGCTGAAGGAAGTACTGTATATAGGTAACATTTATTTCAGTAGTAACGTGATGCACATACTTCTTGAAAAGGTAATGTGGAAATAATATAACATTAAAGTCGTGAATAAATAATTAAGTCATGTACCGGAGAGAATAACCCACGTAAGTTATATAGTCAATTTAGTTTTGTCTAAAGTAAAGCCACAAAAAAAAAAACAATAATTTCCCATTCCTCAAACAAACCTTTACCCCCCAACCCTCAAGAGCTTCACCCTTCTCTGTCCCTTGTCATTCCATTTCACACATTACAACTTTGGAAGAAGACCAACTCTGTTAATTAAGTCAACTTTGAATAAAAAAACCTCTGACATAAAAGGCACAAGAGTTTTAAAGAAGTCTGTATATTTGTTCATCGCTCACACAAATGTATTCTTAGGCAAGGTCAAATGAATGTGGTAATGAAACACAACTATACTCGTGTTTCTTTAGTTGTAAGTTAATGGGCAAAGGGAACCGACCAATTCTCACATCCTGTACCTTCTGTCCAGTGTGTTATTTTGCTTAAGGGGAGAGTATACTTTTGGTACATTGGAGTGCCTTGATTCCTCCAAAGTATGCCAGAAAACAGACCCAAAATAAAGAAAAAAAATGGTATCCTGTTGCCTGGAATAGTTTAGAGGAATCATAATCTCCAAAAATTCCATTCAAATTATATTTGAGTGAAACTGTGCATGAGTGCATGATATAAGCATCATGCGTTGCATCTGATTTACAGGACCCGATGGAAGCACCAAAATGTTCATTCCTCTAACCCACAACCTCAGCATTAGGGTGTAAGAGGACGCATTAGTCACCACGGCCTGTTTGTGTGTGTATGTGTATGTGTGTGTGTGTGTGTGTGTGTGTGTGTGTGTGTGTGTGTGTGTGTGTGTGTGTGTGTGTGTGTGTGTGTGTGTGTGTGTGTGTGACTCTACTTCAGTGCATCTGTTGGCGTGGACTGGCTGCCCTGCTATAAATTCCCAACAAGGAGGCAGTGGTCATTTCAGCGTAGTACTATTATTAGCCTCTGATTTATCATGTACTATATATATTATTATAGAGCTTTTGATATGTGTGGGGAAGTGAGTGTGTGTGGTGGGGAAATAGTATCATAATTATGGTAGGGAAGATTTCATATTTTATTTGTGGTGGGGAAGTATTTACGTGTGTTTGAGAAAAGTTTACTCGTCTTGGAGAAAAAGTTTGCGTGTGGAGAAAAAAATCCATATGCGTGATGGGGAAAGGTTCACGTGTGGTGGGAGAATTATTATGTTCATGTGTGATTGATAGATAACCTTTGATATGTCGTTTTAATCCCGAGAAAGAATCTACTATTACTTTCATGATCATTTTTGACGGAGTGACGTTTTACCCTCCTCCTATATATACAGTATAGGTCCCGATATAGGGATCGTACTTCATTCTGAACGAAATTATTTAATGACGCCAGAGTAAAGCTGTTTTGGAATGCATTTATCTTGGAAGAGTTAAAAAAAATATATTCTCTATTTATATCTCGGTCACGATCTCTGTGCACTATATTACCTGATCAATCGTATCCTTCAGTCTAGTATCTTTGGTTTCCTTTTGTATCCTTTATATATCTCACCTCATATCATTTGACCCATTTCCCTTACCTCCTTACTATATATCCCCGTGTACTACATATCCTTGATTCGTCGTATCCTTCAGTCCTGTATGTCTTCCTATATAGTTGCTGTTTAGATCACACTCATATGCACTGTACCCTCGTCTTTATATCTCTCGTCTCGTTTACTTTAAGGGTGGTGCGGGATAGGGGACAGGCTTGGCGGGGTTTAGGGGTGTGTGGGGGGGTGCGAGAGTAGGGGAACAGGCTGGAGGGGGGTTTAGGAGGTTGTGGGAAGAGGGGGACAGGCTTTCTACCCACCCCAAGCCTGTCCCCCTACTCCCACACTCCTTTAACCCATTTTCCTTATACCTCTCATTACATCTACATTTCCTTTACTTCACGTTGAATCTTTGTCATCAATTTTTCTCTCTTTACCTCTTTTCCTCTCACCATTTTCCTTACCTCTCATTACATCTTCCCTTCCGGTCATCTCAGGCATAATATTTCCCCTCCCGTCATTTCCTCTTCCTTTCATCACCTCTTCTCTCCTCTTCCCTCACCTCCTATCCTCCCTCCCCTTTTTCCCTCCCCCCTCCCCTTTTCTCCCTCCCCCCTCCCCTTTTCTCCCTCCCCCCAGACCCCCACACAGAAGCACCTTTGATCCGGAACGATTGCACGGCACCATCACAGTTACCAAGAGGAGGAGGAGGGCTTCGGTAAACAAGACGAGGTGTTTGTTTGTGGCCGCGGGCAGCAAGAGGACGTATTTGTGTGTGTGTGTGTGTGTGTGTGTGTGTGTGTGTGTGTGTGTGTGTGTGTGTGTGTGTGTGTGTGTGTGTGTGTGTGTGTGTGTGTGTGTGTGTGTGTGTGTGTGTGTGTGTGTGTCTGTGTGATAGAATGTGTGCTCCTGCTTGAGTGTACTTGTGTAATAAAAAGAGCGGCGTATCAGTGCATATATATCTTTTTTTATAGGAATGCAGAAGGATAATAAAGAACAACACACTTGTAGTGAGGGAGCAAGTGGTTAGTCAGCCAATGTGTTTGTGTATAACTGGTGGATATGTATGTCGGTGAATGTTTTAGATTCTTGCAGTAAATTTATCTGAGGTTCGCAAGAGTAAATATATTAAGAATACA
>JAWZYT010002661.1:0-10000 GCA_034508575.1 Petrolisthes manimaculis
TTTTATATAAAAAAAAAATTATATAAAAATTTTTTACATAATTTTTTTTTATATAATTTTTTTTTATGTAAAAAAATTTTTATATAAAATTTTTTTATCTACATTTTTTTTATATAAAAATTATTCTATATAAAAAAAAATCATATATTTTTTTTTTTTTTTTTTTTTTATAAAAAAAATATTTTATTCTTACACACTATCTTCATCCTCCCAGCTTCACTTTGACTAAAATTTTCTCCTCCACCTTCCTACCCTTTTCCTCACACATTAACCTTTCTCATCCTCCTATTTTCTCCTATTTCCTCATTCCTTTTCCCTCACACACACTCATCCATTCACAAACCTTCCCTCACTTCTTCCACCTTTCCCCTCTTTTACACACTTTTGGCAACCCCCTCAACTTTCCCTCTTCCTCCTCGATCCTTCCCTCAATTCCTCCCTCACACTTCTTCCTTCCCCCTCAACTACCCTCCCCTCCCCCCCTCTCCTCCTCCCTCTCTCCCCTCCCCCCCCCCCCGTTCCTCCTCTCTCTCCCACACTCCTCATACACAAACGTTAATTACTTTTTGCAACTTATCACGGTTATAGGACTTTTAATTACACGGGGTGATTTTTTCCCCCCGGAGTCCGCCATCTGCCCCGGTGAAGCCGCATAAAATTTAGTCTCTGTGACGCATCTCCTTCAGTTCTCCCTCCGTCCGTCCGTCCTCGTCAACTCACCTCCCCAACTCACTCCCTCCCTCCGTGCTAGTCAACTCAACTCCCTCCTTCACTCCCTCCTTCCGTCCTCGTTAACTCACTCCCCAACTCACTCACTCCCTCCGTCCTCGTCAACTCCCTCCCTCCCTCCTCGTTTTCTTCCTACTTTCACATCCGTTTTCTTCGCTTCTTCAACTAACATATCCCCTTACATCACTCTCTCCTCCTCCTCCTCCTTTCTTCTTCCTTCTCGTTTTCCTCTCTCTCCTTCTGCATCTCCCCCCCCCCCCACTTTCTTCCATACCCTTCCCTGTTTATTTTTACCACTTCTACTTCTATCTTGATACCGGCTATGAGAGGGAGGGAAGGAGAGAGAGAAGGAGAAAGTGAGAGAGAGAAAAATATATAGTAGGAGAGTGAGAAAAGGGACTCGTGCGTGAGACGAGAAGCAAAGCGGAAAAAAATATGAAACTGGTATACGAAAGGATGATTTAAATGTGTGTGTGTGTGTGTGTATGTGTGTGTGTGTGTGTGTGTGTGTATGTGTATGTGTATGTGTATGTGTATGTGTATGTGTGTGTGTGTGTGTGTGTGTGTGTGTGTGTGTGTGTGTGTGTGTGTGTGTGTGTGTGTGTACAAGGATAATACATACAGAGGGAAAAGGGAATAATGAAAGGAATTTTCAGCGGTAAATGGTGAAGGGAATGCCAAATGATACAATGAGGAAACAGACAGACAGACAGACAGACAGACAGACAGACAGACAGATAGTGAGGGGGGAGGAAAGAGGGGGTAGTGAGGGGGGAGGATAGAGGGGAGTAGTGAGCATCTTTGATTAGAGTAATTACTGCGATCTTAGAGGCAGAGATAGAGTGTTCTAAGTAGGTGTGCCAGGCTGGGTGAAAGCCAGAGAAGGAAGCAGGGAGGGAAGGAAGCAGGGAGGGAAGGAAGCAGGGAGGGAAGGAAGCAGGGAGGGAGAGAGAAAGAAAGAAAAAGAGAGAGAAATAGAGAGAAAGAGAGAGAAAGAAAAAGAGAGAGAAAGAGAGAGAAAGAGAGAAAACAAAAAAGAAAGTCTGCTTATTTTCTAGTATATTCTGCTTGCCTGTCGACCTCCTTACCTTCCTCTCTCTGTCTGCCAGCCTTCTTGCCTGTCTGCCTGCTTGCTCTCCTGCTTGCCAACTTACCTGAAAACAGAAAAGTTTATAAATATAAATTCACTGTAGATTTCAACAATAATTAAAAAAAAATATGATGATGAAAATGTTGAAGATGATGATGATGATGATGATGATGATGATGATGAAGATGAAGATGTAGTTGAAGATAATTATGATGAAGATGATGAAGAAGTTGAAGTTGAAGATGATGAAGTTGAAGATGGTGATGGATATTCGTCTTGCCACTTGATTTTCGAGATCAAAGGAATGGACTCTAATATGTATGACGAGGAGGAAAGCATTCATTCATACACACTCCAGCCTCCCCCTCCTCCACTTTGATGGATGGATGGATGAAGTGCGGTGTAGCTAGTGAGTCATTAAATATTAAAACGGATTCGTATCGGGACCGGATTTCACTCGCTTCTCCCTCTCTTTTTTTTTTTTTTTTTTTTTTTTTTTATTGTCTGGTGTAATGGGAAATTTGGGGATAAACAGGGCATTCAACTTACACCTCAGAAATAGTTTGAAGAATCAGTTGAGTTGCTGCAAATTTACTCAATACTGTACTTGCTTCTCCCTTAAGGAGTAGGGGACAGGCTTGGGGGGGACTGGGGGGGGGTGCAGGAATAGGAGGACAGGCTTGGGGTGGGTAGCAAGCCTGTCCCCCTATTCTCGCACCCCCCTAACCTCCCAAAACCCCGCAAGCCTTTCCCCCTACTCCTGCACCTTCCACCCCCCCCCCCCAAGTCTGTCCCCCTATTCCCACACCCCCTTTAGGATTACTTGCTAGGAGTTTGGGGGGAAAAAGTGTAGCGTGTGAGTGAGGTAGGATACACGTACAGTCACGAGCACTAATAAGTATCCAGGTGTGCTTCGAATACCTATAGGAGACAGTAAATAAATGAACAATAAGATCTCCATTGGAATTATTTCGTTGGTGAATTGGACAGTTCAAATCTTCAACCAAAGCTGTATACTTATTAGTGCTGGTGACTGTACAATATCCTTATGATATCAGATGCATCGGTCACAAGAATAACTATCACGTCATATCATTAGCCTAGCCATTGATACATAAAAAAATATCGAAAGGTGAAAAACTGTACACGAAAGATACTGTACCTCCATCTGAACAACTCAATAAATTGTTAGTACATAATGTTAAGGTATACTACAATATATACAATGTTCCTATACTGTATATAGACTCTACCACTCCACCAAGACCCCATATAAACAAGATTCCCAGATACTGTCAATCCACCGCGACCACTACGACCACTACAACCACTCCCCTACCACCACCACCACTACAACCACTCCCCCACCACCACCACCACCACCACCTTCCCAGTAGATGGTTGGTGTTTGTCTGGTTCGATCGTCGCAGCTGATTTTGATTCGCCAAACGAGGTAATAACCCTTTGGCAATACCCTGAGTGCCCGTGACGCTGGCCCTCTGATCGGTGCTCTAGTGGTCAGAATGCGGGCAGGCAGGCAGGGGTTGTTGAGGGGAGGAGAGGGGAGAGAGAGGAGAGTCTGAGAAAGGAGGTAGGTTATTTATTCACTCTGGACGACTTGAATGTTTCCTAGTCCTCCAAACAGCATCACCAAACCTGTATTCTGTATATGTACTGTTTTATGGCACAGTGTGAAGGAATCTGTAGCCTACAGACGAACACCAAAATCATGAACTCACTTAAGGTGTAAATTCGTTTTTGGTACATTGGAGTGCCTTGATTCCTTCAAAGTATGCCAGAAAACAGACCCAGTTGAAGAAAACTAATGGTATCTCCAAAAATGTCAGAACTATACTCTCCCCTTAAGCCTCTGAATGTAAACGGATGCTCAGGGATTTTGTTTGAGCTTCCTTTTGGTGATTTTATTCAGTTGTCTTCCTTCCTCACACAGAAAACAGTAAACAAACATTTTTCCACTTTGGGGGGCGTTTGGCGTTTGGGTAACCTCGTCGTATATATAAGTACCAAAACATTCGATTACTTCAGAAAAATGGCAAAATATAGGATTAAAAGATAGAAGTTAATCTCTCCGAGTGTCAAACTTGTGAAACTTGTACAGAGTTTTTTCTAAGTTAATCCATTCTTGAACCAGGAAGGGTTTTGTGGATTAGGTATAGGCATGGGAGGATTGTGGCGTGTACGAGATTAGGATTAGAACAGTAAAGGTTGAAGTTTTGTGATGGTAATTCTGGAGCAACTGAATCCTCCAAACTATTCCAAGCAACAGAACACCATTATTTTTGCCCCTCTGATCCTGTTAGAGAGAGAGAGAGAGAGAGAGAGAGAGAGAGAGAGAGAGAGAGAGAGAGAGAGATATTGGGCAGACACTTAAGCCAGAAGGGGCCCCGTGGGGTAGGTAAGTCAGGAGTGGGTAGTGGGATTGGAGGGGGACTCGAGGGGGACTAATTAACTCAGTCTCCCTCCCTCTCTTATGACACACCAAACTTTAAATGATGACTGGAATGTGATAGTGTGTGTGTGTGTGTGTGTGTGTGTGTGTGTGTGTGTGTGTGTGTGTGTGTGTGTGTGTGTGTGTGTACCCATATGTATACCAGAGTGAGTTTACTTGTACTATCTATAAGTCTGCTCTCGCAACTTAATCCTTGTGTGTGTGTGTGTGTGTGTGTGTGTGTGACGTTAAGGGTATGTACAAGTAATAGTGGTGCAGATTTTCAAAAGGACACTTTACATTTAACTTACCGTACTTGTGTAAATATTTGGTGACTCACATTGTTTAAATCATGATTCTGGCCAGTCTATGTAGATGGTAAATAATGTTCTTCTTCTAAGTCTCTCTAAGTAAGTCTAACACCCGTAGTTTTAAAACATTTGAGGGCCCTTATTGGAGCTCTATGAACCCTCCAAATAATCCAGGCCACAAAAGGCTTCAGTGTTTCGAATAGGGAAGCTGTTTGTTGCCAGGAGTAGTTTGGAGGGTTCATAGAGCTCCAGTAAGGGCACTCAATTCTTTTAAAACTACGGGTGTTAGTCTGAAGATAGTGTCAACTCTGGAACACTATCTTCATCCATCATTCCACCTTACTATGACTTATAACCCTTCAGACCTAATGTGTCTAGGCATCTCGAACGAAATTAGATTAGTATTGTATTTTTATAGATGAGGACGATTAGCGGGCTCCTAATATTTGGTAATCTTCATCTTTTAATATAGAAAAAAGATATCTATAGATATTTATTATGTGCATGAAATTGACGATGGTATGGTATTCATTCATATGGTTTTATGAGCACCGCGGATTTGACATTAACATTATTCACCAACTAATTCTAATACTCATCTATCCCAACCTAACCTAACCTAACCTAACCTTGATGCAAAACTAATTTCATACAGTACTAAAGCAGTCAATCTTAATTCGGTCCGGTATTAGTACATAAAACTGTTTGAAGTATCATTGTTGATTCCTGTTATCCTGAGAGAAACCTGTTACTGAGGGTAATTGTATATACTGTAAATACTACAATCCTGCAGACAATACAATGCGCTCACTCAAAAGTAGGGCTATTTTTTTTTATTTATTTTTTTTGTGGGTGAAGTGGTGGAATTTTGAATCCTCCAAGATGAGCGACTAAACACATCTTTCTACTTCGAAGTAGGCTACTACTGTTTTCTGGCATAGTTTGATAGGACTCTTAACTTTCCAATATAATAGATGACTCACTTAATCGGCTACATTTCAAATTGAACGAACACAATTTCATAGACTATATACATTTTGTCAATGTATTAAATATGAACCGACCCTCAGCACACAGCCAGCTGATGAATGGAACAATGTCGTGGATGAGGGAGGCTGAGTGACTGACCACACTTGGGCAATAAGCGATCGGGTCCAGACAATTTACCCAGACCAGGTTTCTCCAGTTAGTGTACCGGTACCAGTTAACTGATAGGCCCCTGAGGGAGGCTGGACAGCTGGCCGGGCTGGAATAGGTTGGGATGGGCTGGCTGTCGACTATTTGCCCACGTAAGGATTGAAGTCTCTCTTGTTTGTATCAGCCAGCAACACACACCAAATCGACAGCTACTAATAGGTATCAACAACCAGGATAAGCAGTGGTAGTTGGAGGCTTAAATGTTACTAAGGTACACTACAATATTATTACATAAAACTCTTTCAGAAATTTTGCGAAAACCTGCCGAGAAACTGAACATTACGACACTTGTCTCCAGATGCGAGAGAAAAGTTGTCACACAGGTGTCTCTAAATTAAGGCCAAATGAGTAACATGTGATTCTGAAGAGTATATGACCATATAATATTATATTGTATTACATTAACAGCTTCACTTTTGTACAGGAGGTATCATCGCTCAAAAAAGTATCTGAGAAAATTCGGCATCTGCAATAAAACAAATCGGACGAAAGTTTCTGGTAGAGGATAAGGCGAGAAGTCTTGTTCATTATGGTGTGTGTGTTTCTTCCTTAACTATGAAAGCTGAAAACTGCTTATAATGTGTATGTGTGTGTGTGTGTGTATGTGTGTGTGTTTTTCTTCCTATAACATGAACACTGAAAACTGCTTATAATGTGTGTGTGTGTGTGTCTGTGTGTGTGTGTTTCTTCCTTAAACATGAAAGCTGAAAACTGCTTATAGTGTGTGTATGTGTGTGTGTGTGTGTGTGTGTGTGTGTGTGTATGTGTGTGTGTTACGTGGCTGGTGGTCGCTTTTTGTGTGTTCTTCAAGTCCAGGTCCGCCATTATCACACTCCTTGGCAAGTTGGTGCTCATAACTCCACCCACACGATGCAGCTCTCATTGTTACTGCAGGGGGGAAGGGGGAGGGGGGAGGGGGACACAGGGAGGGGTGTGGCGATTCTTTCTTGCTCCCCTCCACTTCTCTACCTCTGCACACACGCACACACACACCAACACCAACATGTACTGTATACACACACACACACACACGCAATGCATATGAACACATACTGGTTTTTTACACACACACACTCACTCACTCACACACACACTCACTCTCTCTCTCTCTCTCTCACACACACACAACGAATTCAAGGTTAAATTTCTTATATTAATTTTGTTCATGTTCATTTTTATTGTAATTCTTAAAGTATGCTCACCACGGCGATGTTGCACGCAATTGGCCATGTTGTTGGGTAGTTAACTCGCCCCACCGTGTATTCAGGACTGGGGCTGTGGTCACAAATTATGGAAGGCTATTGACTCCTCCAAACTACGTCGGGAAACAGTTTACAGTACAGGGGGGTCTGTTGTGTAGAATAGTTTGAAGGAATTTGTAGTCCTTTTATGGAATCTTTAGTCCATTTATACAGCCTCTTTTACAGCTTGTTATCCAGAGGGGGTAATCAGTGTGGGGCGGCATGGAGAGGGGGAGGGGGTGCTGGTGGGGTGTGGGGTGGGGTGGAGAGGGTGGCTGCACGGGGGGTGGGGTAGGGTGGGGTGGGGTTTGGGATGGGGTAGTGCTTGTCCAGGTGGTTTCCGTTCGCTGTTTGGGGACACATGAGTTTAGGGGGTGAGCGAATGGATGGAGAGAGAGAGAGAGAGAGAGAGAGAGAGAGAGAGAGAGAGAGAGAGAGAGAGAGAGAGAGAGAGAGAGAGATTGGAAGTTTCAACCAACCGGCCCACATCACCTGCCTCTCTAGATAAACAAAAACAGTCACAACACCTGGCACAAATCTACTACACTCTTTTACCTTCTCTACCTATTACCTCTTTATCTAGTCTCTCTATTCCCTCTTCATCTAGTCTTCCTATTCCTTCGTTATCTAGTCTTCTTATTCCCTCTTCATCTAGTTTTCCTATTCCCTCTTTATCTAGTCTTCTTATTCCCTCTTCATCTAGTCTTCCTATTACCTCTTCATCTAGTCTTCCTATTCCCTCTTCATCTAGTCTTCTTATTCCCTCTTCTTCTTATCTCCTCATTCCCTCTTCATCTCATCTTCCTATTACCTCTTCATTTCATCTCGCTATTTTATCTTCCTCTTCTCTTCTCTATTGTCATCTTTTCAAATTCACTGCTGTATTCTTCCCCTCCTCAGCTTTCCTCCTCCCTTCTTTCTTCTCCATGCTCCCCTTCATCCCCACCTTCTTCCCTTTCCTCCTCCCTTCTTTCTTCTCCATGCTCCCCTTCATCCCCACCTTCTTCCCCTTCTTCAGCTTCTCTCGTCCCTAACCTTGGTCACGAGTGGATATTGTACAACATTTCCCGATCTCCTTATATTATTTTAAGAGCCTTCTCAGACTTTCACGTACACATATACAGTCGCCATAATAGTTTTTACACACCCTACTGAAACTTTACAACACACAAATGAGTAAATACGGGTTAGTTAGTGAATGAGAGAACACAGGAACATTAAAAGACCAGTCGTGTTAATGAGTGGACACAGGTAAAAAAAGTAAAAATACAGGTAAATGAGGACACAAATAAATGACAAGATATAGTAAATAGGGAATATGGTACATTGTTGACGGTGGTAAATCTGGAGAAACTAATTCCTCCAAACATTTCAAAGCAACAGGACGCTATTATTTTTGTTTCCTGTCATACTTTAGAGGAATGAAGGCACTCCAATGTACCAAAAATATACTAACCTCTTATGGGACCCTGTGTTGTAGCCAGAAAATTGGAGTTAAATGAGTCTTTCTAATATAGTCACGAAACACCACCTATAGGGAAGGAGCTCGTTTCGTGGTATGATCAGGAAGAATCAGAAGCCTCCAATTTTCATACACAATAACAGGGAATAGAGTGGGTTAACAATACTGACCACTAAAATTTAATGTACTGGTAAGGTTTCATGTTGGATGTGACAAAACGTAACATAGAAATTCTGCATTCTATCGAGCTGGGTCACCACACCATGTATAGGTAACTTGGTCACTTGAGGTTATGGGAGGACGCTATACTCTTCCCAATAAGTTATCGAACCCATGCAGGCCAGTTGGAAGGGAGGCTACATAACTATAACCAATGTTTTACCTTTCCCTGGTGTCTCCCTCCTTTCGTCCTTCTTGCCTCCACATCCTCTTCATTCAGGCACGCAACACATATCAGTATTTTTGTTTTATAGGAGATATGTGGGTTACGAGTCGGATGGCCTTGTGGTGTTGTCTGTTTTTCCTGTCATATATTTTCCCTGATGATAAATGAGCTTCTATTTCCGATACAGGTTATTGTTCCAAAGTTGTTTGATTTGTTAATGGATCTCTTAGTCAGAACTGATTGAGGAGGGAAGTGATGATAATAATGATAATGATGATAATACTAATGAAAGGAACAGTGGCAAAAAAAGAAAATGACGAATAAGAAAGACGGTAAAATAAAAGTTGGTCATCTGTTTTGTGGTATAGTTTAGACTTAAGAGGAACCGAATCCCTCTAATTTGGGCGTTATTGAAGGGAAGCCCAAGTATATTGCAGGACCAGTAGGTCTGTTGCTGTTTGAGTGTCCTTTGTATTCCTTTGTATTCTTCCTACCCTTACTCCTCTTACTAATTCTCCTACCACTACTTCTTCCATGCTACTCCTCTTCCTCCCCTTTCCCTCCTACTCCTACTACTCCTCTTCCTCCCCTTTCCCTCCTACCCCTTCTACTCCTCTTCCTCCCCTTTCCCTCCTACTCCTACTACTCCTCTTCCACTCCTTTCCCTCCTACTCCTACTCCTTCTCTTCCTCCCCTTTCCCTCCTTCTCCTTCACCTTCTCTTCTCTCTACAGATTAATGTTTGATTTTGTTATTCAAGTGGGGTACATTAATGCAAGGTAGTTCCTCTGCTAAGTGCTAATTAGCTATAAAATGATGAGGGACGTGGTTGGTCGGGGGATTAGTTAGTAGCCCTCACAAAAACTATCATCACCTCACTCACTCCCTTACCTCTTTCTCGCCCCTCCCCTTCCCCAAAACACACACACACGCATACACACATACATATACACACATACATATATTCTGCTATGTATATGTTATGTGGGTGTTTGTCTGTAGGTGCGTATGTGTGCTAGGACATCTCTCTCTCTCTCTCTGTGTGTGTGTGTGTGTGTGTGTGCTATAGCTCCTGTGTCTGAGTAATTTGTACCAAGCCATAACACTGGACTCAAGATATAAAAAAAAGGACACACA
>JAWZYT010002661.1:15000-47213 GCA_034508575.1 Petrolisthes manimaculis
GAGGAGGGACTGGAGGAGGAAGAAGAGGGTGAAAAAGGGGGAAAGGAGGGACTGGAGGAAAAAGAAGAGGGTGAAAAAGGGGGAAAGGAGGGACTGAAGGAGGAAGAAGAGGGTGAAAAGGGGGAGAGGAGGGAGAGGAGGAAGAAGAGGGTGAAAAGGGGGAGAGGAGGGACTGGAGGAGGAAGAAGAGGGTGAAAAGGGGGAGAGGAGGGACTGGAGGAGGAAGAAGAGGGTGAAAAAGGGGGAGAGGAGGGACTGGAGGAGGAAGAAGAGGGTGAAAAGGGGGAGAGGAGGGACTGGAGGAGGAAGAAGAGGGTGAAAAGGATGTAAAGGAGGGACGGGGAGTTTGAAGATGCTATATTTGCTGAGAAGTCTTGGGCCATTTTTCTCGCGATGTCTCTTCGATATGGTGAGGCTGGGTCTGGCTGGCTGGCTGGCTGGCTGGCTATCTCTATATCACCATCACCTCTCTCACTCTCGCCCAACACACCGTAAAAAGGCAAGGGATAAGAAGGCGATATGTGACGGTAACAGACTTAGCATAACGGATGAGTCAGCTTATGATCCCGGCCATTCCCAATATGTTTACACTGTTATTATTCAGTCAAAATTGTAGGGTTTGTATTAGAAATTACATACGCCATCTTTGCAAGAAAAATGTGCTAAGAAATAGAGATGTGATTTATGTGATAACGACACAGTTCTCAGATGTTAGTCGTAATAGCAATAACGATTGGGAACAGCTGTTTATAGTCATGATTATAGCCTCTCACTCTCTCTTTACTTTTTCTTACAAACTCGTGAATTATAATTGCTACTACGACCGTATGGCAACAATATAATTTCCATCTTTTCCTTCAGAATTATTCCTCCACATATTTTGAGCTTCAAATATTTTGAAGTTATCCTTGCTGTCATATTGGAGGGCTACTGAATTCTCATAATTTATGCTACAAAACAGACTCTCCACTAAATATCGAAGGAGTTTATTTCCTGGTAGATTTTTTGAAGAATAGTTTGGAAGAATCAAATTAAGGGAAGGAAGGAATTGAATATATTAGTTTTGGGAAATGTACAAGAGGAAAGGAACGGAGAAACAAATGGGAACGAAGGAGAAATCAAGAGATACAGAACATAGCACAAGACAAGAGAAATAAGAAGAATATAACAACAACAAATTATAATAACAGTAATACTCGTATGACAAAAGAATAACTGGACAAGGGAAGAGAAGCGATAAGAAGAAAAAAAGGGATAAGAAGAAAGAAAGGGACAAACAAGTAATGAAAGATGTCTACAGAAGGAAAGAAAGAAAGACAAGGAAGAAACAAAAAGAGGGGAACAGTAAAAAAATAAAAACAAGAAACAAAAAGAGGGGAACAGTAAAGAAATAAAAACAAGAAACAAAAAGGGGAACAGTAAAGAAATAAAAACAAGAAACAAAAAGAGGGGAAACAGTACAGAAATTAAAACAAGAAACAAAAAAAGGGGAACAGTAAAAAAATAAAAAACAAGAAACAATGCAGGATAATTTAAGTAGGGAGAGTGTTGAATCTACAGAAAGCAGTGGAGGAATAAATGAGTGGGGACTGTGGAGGTAAGAAGGGAGGTAAGACAGTGAATGAGGAAATGGAAGTCAGCGAAGAATGGCAATGAATATAAAAAAAATTAGGCAAAGTGAAGACTAATAAAAGGAAGGGCATGATGAACAAATAGAAGGGGAAGTGAATGAACAGAAGGGGAAGTGAATGAACAGAAGGGGAAGTGAAGGAACAGAAGGGGAAGTGAAGGAACAGAAGGGGAAGTGAAGGAACAGAAGGGGAAGTGAAGGAACAGAAGGGAAAGTGAAAGAACAGAAGGGGAAGTGAAAGAACAGAAGGGGAAGTGAAAGAACAGAAGGGGAAGTGAAATAACAGAAGGGGAAGTGAAAGAACAGAAGGGGAAGTGAAGGAACAGAAGGGAAAGTGAAGGAACAGAAAGGGAAGTGAAGGAACAGAAGGGGAAGTGAAAGAACAGAAGGGGAAGTGAAAGAACAGAAGGGGAAATGAAAGAACAGAAGGGGAAATGAAAGAATAGAAGGGGAAGTGAAAGAACAGAAGGGGAAATGAAAGAATAGAAGGGGAAGTGAAAGAACAGAAAGTGGTGTACAAGATGAATAATGATGATGATAAGGGAGGTATAGGAGGACAGTGAATGAATATAATGATACGAGGGGGACAGTGAAGGGGTCGACATCCCCCTCTGCCATGCCGTGTAACAATTAGCCAACTTTAACTACGCACCATCCTGCTTCTCAACTGTTCTCACGATGGTAGTTTTCAGCCATAAGCAGGTTTAATGCCGAGTGGAAGGGGGGGAAGGGAGGAGTTGCTGGAGTGGAAGGGGGGGGGAAGGGAAGAATATTTGGAGTTGTGACACATCTTCCCTGCCATCTCGGTGGCAGTTAACATCTTTTTTTGCCGATACTGTACTGATAACATGACCAAACCAGTTAAAACCTAGAATGACATGAGAAAAATATGCTGTACTATAGAAGGTACCAAGGAATACATGCCTATGCCTGGAAAATCTTACAACAGCAAAATAATTACATTTAACGACGTGTCCCAAATTGTATGTCACAGAGAAAATTATATTAGTATGCTTTAGCTTTGATTAATTTATCATAACCTACTTTAATGTTCTCAAAAGGACGTAGGCATAGAGAATATTCCTATAAGTAATGTGGAGACAATTGCATACTCTGAGCAACTAATGTATATTTGAATTTATTAAGGAAAATATTAAACAATTATAAAAATTCGTCATATATAAATGAGAGTATTAACAAAGGTCATCTTACACTACTGAGAACAAAGGTCATCTTATACTACTGAGAACAAAGGTCATCTTATACTACTGAGAATACTACCGGGTGAACAAAGAAATTCTCTTAGTTGCTAAAACCTTCACCTAATCTATGAATGAAAATGAGAAGGATAATGATTGTTTATGCAGGATTTAGTAGGTTGATGAGAGATTTAGCAAGCTAATGCAGGCATTGATGTTACTAATTCAAGTTCAGAGAAAGAGAAGTTTAAAAGATATATAGGAAAAAATCTGGTGGGTACGAACTGAAAGGAAACGGATTTCTCTAAACCCAACTAACCCTCCAAACCCAACTCGCTAATCAATGGTAGTCTGTTTTCTGGCTTAGTTTGGAGGAATCTGTAGCCATTCAATTGTCCCTGAGAGCAGTACCCACTCAATGCTAGTTGTGAAGGTCTGATAGGAAGCGAGGCCAGTTAATGAGACCTTTGGCAACATAGAGAGGGTTGTTTTGTGGATGGATGGGAGTTCTAATGACCTAATTGGGGTTCTGATTAACGATGGTTTTAGTGAGATTAATGAAAGGTCCGGGATAGAAAGCGTACATACCAAAAGTCGCTACCAATAATTTCTCAACTCGGCCGAAATCTTGAGGTGGTAATTATGATGCAGCCGGTGAATTGAAGGCGACCTGTTCCCTCAATGTAAAGAAAGACTATAACTCGGTATGTGTGTGTGTGTGTGTGTGTGTGTGTGTGTGTGTGTGTGTGTGTGTGTGTGTGTGTGTGTGTGTGTGTGTGTGTGTGTGTGTGTGTGTGTGTGTGTGTGTGTGTGTGTGTGTGTGTGTGTGTGTGTGTGTATTGTGGTGCAGTTTGTAGGAGTCTACGATAAATTGCTGACGACATCTTTCACTACCCATTCACTCACTCACTACTCACTCACTTCTTACCCAATTGCCAATAGAAGACACGAGGGAACTGAGGCTTTAATATTTGAGACTATTTGAGTATATCATATTAATTTGATATAATTATATAACAAATATTGTAAAATTCATTTCTCAGGTTGACACATCTCCCAGGTTTATGTATCTCCCAGGTTTATGCATCTCCCAGGTTGCATAAAGTCGTTCAGTATCAAATAATAAACAATGTGTAAACCCATTTTTATTTCTGACACATCACACGACACCAGTAGAGTATGGCGTAGCGAGGCGGGTTTGTATATCCAAGTACAGTCGCGGTCAAATATAAGCATCCATATAGGGGTAACTCACGTAAGAGTTTGACAGCTACTTTCTGTTCCTTACTAAGATGATAAACTTTCCAATAAATAGGTTAACTACCAACATTTAATTTACTACAAGCAGCTACACACTACTTAAAACAATAACACACACACACACACACACACACACACACACACATACTACTTAAAACAATAACATCATATCTTGAACGTGAAAACCTTAGACAGTAAATTGTTTGAGATACCCATATGTGGATGATTATTATTGTCCACGAGTGTACATACAATCTAACTATTTCCCTCTCTATATCTACCTCTCTTTTCGCCTATTTCTAAGACATCCCCCTTCTTTATATATACAGAAGTGTCCGAATGTTTATGATTTCCCGTGGACCATCGTGTGAGGTATTGCCTGGAGGGGGGAGAGCTTTTTGTGGTCTCCTTCCTCCCTGCATGGCCCCGCCCCCTTCCATGCAAGCTGCTATTTCTCCTTCCCTTCCCTGGTAGAGCTTCCTTCCTCTCTTTTCTTTCTTCTTTCTTCTCCGCCATCTTAGAAGTCTTTTACTATTCTATCCTTTTTCTCTGCTTTAGTAGGTAGTAGCTAAGACCTGAATAGTCTAGTGAGGACCAACATGTCTGCTGCTGTTTGATTTCATTTGTATTTATTCCTTTGTTTTTCTTTTGATATGTTTGTTCTTCTTTGTCTTTGTATCCCATCATATTTTTTTTGTTCCAATATATATTTTACCCTCACTTCTTCGCTATATTTTCTAGTACTTTTTCTTAATCTAGCCTTCTTTCTTTATCCGCTTTTAATTCCATTTATTCTACTTCATATACCAACGTGTTCTTTTTCTTCATTCTACACTTTAG
Organism: Petrolisthes manimaculis; assembly: GCA_034508575.1. NCBI lineage: Eukaryota > Metazoa > Arthropoda > Malacostraca > Decapoda > Porcellanidae > Petrolisthes > Petrolisthes manimaculis. Next base: position 19,930 of record JAWZYT010002661.1, read on the forward strand.
TTCCTCCTTCCATTCTTATATCCTTTTGTCGTATTCCTTCTCCTCCTCCTTTTCCTCTTCATTATTATTCTTTTTCTTATTATTTTTCCTCCACTTTTTCCTCTTCATCATCTGTGCAACATCTTCAGGCTGGACCTTAATTTAGAATTGAGGCAAAAACTGGGATGGCGTGGTTGGTTGTGCAGGCATACACAAAGAGAGGCCAGACGAGTGTTGTCTTGTATTTACGTAAACCCCACAGGTAAACTTCCACAGGTAAAGTGCACAGGTAAACTTCCACAGGTAAAATGTACAGGTAAACTTTCACAGGTATACTGCATAGGTAAACTTGCACAGGTAAACTGCACATATTTACTCCACAGGTATATCTCTTGGCCTTAGTAAACACCACAAAGTAAACAAAAGAGATAAACAAAAAAAACAGGTCAAGTTCACAAAAAAATAATTGTTGATGTTTTAAGCCTTCAATGAATTTTTTTATGTGTTTCTTTAATAGGTGTGATTACTGTGTTAACCATAAAGGGTTCGTTTATGGCTCAGGGAAGATGTTAGTGGAATAATCTCTTCTTCTTAGGGTCAGTGTGAAGGGTTGTGAAGGGTTACTGGTCCCTCCAAACTAACCTACGAAACAGACTCATGTACACTCGTCATACTTAATTCCATAACTGTATTATCATTATCATTTTTATCAATATCACCATTTTATATACTCTATATTTATATCTAATAAATAATAATAATAATAATAATAATAATAATAATAATATTAATAATAATAATAATAATAATAATAATAATAATAATAATAATAATAATAATAATAATAATAATAATAATAATAATAATAATAATAACAACAACAATAACAATAATAATAATAATAACAACAACATTATCATTATTTCTATTATTATTAGTTTAATTATTTAATGAAGAAAATTATTGGAGACTGAGTTTATTTTGAGGTCAGGGTCCCTTGAACAAGAAAGATTTTTAAAGTAAGTCATCTAACAAACTGAAGGGTTACTTTTTCCCACAAATTAATACTACACAATAGATTCCCAAACTCGTATCCTGAAGTACTCGAGTCTGTTAATTCCTGGCATGGTTTGATTTGGAGGAGTGAGTAGTCCTTCAATTTACTGATGATATACAACCCCCTGAAGGTACAGTTGCGGACTAAAGTTCTTACCACCTACTCATTTCTAGACTCGTATATTTTCAGACAGATTTTGATGCTGTGAGTATTTTTGTGTGTATACGTTTTTACCACCTACTCATTTCTAGACTCGTTTATTTTCAGACAGATTTTGATGCTGTGAGTATTTTCGTGGTGGCATGTATGTATGTATACGTTTTTACCACCTACTCATTTCTAAACTCGTGCATTTTCAGACAGATTTTGATGCTGTGAGTATTTTGTGGTGACATGTATGTATGTATGTGTATACTGTACATAATATACACATGGATGCCACTACAAAATTACAGCATCAAAATCTGTCCAATAATATCAGAGTTTAGAAATGAGTAGGTGGTAAGGAACTTTTATCCGTAACTGTACATGTGTTGGCTGAGGTTACTGATTCCACCACCAGACTACAACTAGAAACATTGTTAAATCTGGAGCAACAGAATCCTCCAAACTATTTCAAGCAACAGAACACCATTATTTTTGTCCCTATGATCCTGTTTCCTGGCATACTTTGGAGGAATCAAGGCACTCCAATGTAACAAAAGCGAATTACCGCCTTAAAGGGGAGAGTATACTTTTGGTACATTGGAGTGCCTTGATTCATCCAAAGTATACCAGGAAACAGAACCAGATTAACAACAATAATGGTGTTCTGTTGCTTGGACCAGTTTGAAGGAATCATTTACTCCAGATTTATCAACACTGTACTTCCCCCTTACAGTATTTCATATATATAATTAACCCCTTCATATGCCCCGGTTCCTTCCTGCTGATATCAGACGCTAAACACATGATTTGAGTAGACTACAGCTTATGTATTTTGTAATATAACATCTAGCTGTGTAAATGTGGAGTCTTTATGTAATTATTTTATACATTACATACCGGTACATATATTGAAAAAAACAGAATATCGGATGTGGCAGCTGATGCATTTTCTCCGGGTTAATTATAAAGATTATTATTCTATTGATTTTTGGAAATATGTTTGGAAAGTCGCATTTGCAAAGTTATGGAATCCTATGATAAAAAGGGATCCAATAGCAAAGAAGTTATTTATACTTATCTTATTGATTTAGAATTCTACTATGTAATGTCAGAGTACAAACAGCACAGTGTACAGTAGTTCATTAATCAATTAGTACAGTACTCTGAGTAATAGATTGTTTTTATCTTGAATTATTGCCATTTCATGTCATCAACAATTTTGGTGACCAGCAATGATATAAAGTATTTTCGATCTAGTGTAGGTGTTGGTAGAACATCGAAACTTAGAATTGGAAATGTAAGACTATTTATTGATGCCTTAGCAAACATATGGCATTTAATAACGGGTGGAAAATCACACTAAAGTGACCATGAATGTAAGTAAAACTACACTGGAATAAAATGGAATAAAAATATTTCTTCTACCAGTGTGGTTTTACTAACATGGCTGATAACAATAACTTCCAAAACAAGACCATTTACTTTCCACTACCCTCCTTAATAGTTGTAACCAGTGGCTGTTACTACCCGCTACTTGCCAAAGATTACATGATCAAAATAGCAGCTTGTATATACACCATTAGATTTCCCAATAAAGTAACATCTGCCAGAGCTGTTTAAAATATTCATGATACATCCCGTTGAAATTTTTACAGAAGAGACAGAAAATAGCAACACCATAGCACAAACAAGTACAGTCACGAGTCATAATAAGAATCCAGGTGTACTTCGAGTAGCCTCATAGAATATTAAGGAGGAAGTACAGTGTTGGTAAATCTGGAGTAAATGATTCCTTCAAACTGGTCCAAGCAACAGAACACACACCATTATATTTGTTAATCTGGTTCTGTTTCCTGGTATACTTTGGAGGAATCAAGACACTCCAATGTATCATAAGTATACTATCACATTAATTAAACGAGCTCCAAAAAGTATGAGAGAGACAGGATAAGAGTTGTAGCTGATATACTGTTGTCAGATTATTCCAAACTTTAACTAGAACTGGATACTTATTATGGGTCGTGATTGTACATAATATATTCCAAGTTAATACATTTGAAGAGAGAAAATAATATATAGTTGGTTACAAATCATGCAGTTTCTATGATACAAAATTGATAAATGAGCGAATAAAGGAAATATCGAGCTTGGTGTAAAGAAAATATGAATTGTGATTATTATATAGATGTTAAATATATGATTCGACTGGACTCCATAGTGTAATAAACTCCAGTTAAGGAGAAACTAATAACAACACTGTCTAAGGTAGAAAATTTAATACTATTGTTGCTATATTCGAAGAAAACAACAACACACACACACACACACACAGACACAGACACACACACACACACACACACACACACACACACACACACACACACACACACACACACACACACACACACACACACATATCAAAGGTACTTGCTGCCAACAGAACCTGATTAATTCTATTCTTTTTATCAGCATTTTTTTTTTTTTTTACAAATCAACAGTTATACTTCATGAGGAGTTTGTTGGTCAATTATTTTAAGGGAATAGTATACTTTTCATAGACTGGAGTGCCTTGATTCCTCCAAAGTATGCCAGGAAACAGGACCATATTAGCAAAAATATTGGTGTCCTGTTGCTTGAATTAGTTTGGTGGAATCAGTTGCTCCAGATTTACTAATAACACTCTATCACCCCCTGTAGAAGAGAGAGGGTCTTAAGGGGGTGTGGGAGTAGGGGACAGGCTTGGGGGGGGGAGTAAAAGAGGTGGGTCAAAAAGAGAGAGATGAGGACAAGGAGAGGTGAGTGATAAGTGAGAGAAGGATACATTAGAGAGATGAGTGAGGAAAACAAGTTAGGATGATTGGGAGTTGTGAGAGAATGGACTTAAGTGTGAGTTAGTTGGAGTGGGATGTGTGTGTGTGTGTGTGTGTGTGTGTGTGTGTGTGTGTGTGTGTGTGTGTGAGAGAGAGAGAGAGAGGGGTGAGTATGCCCAGGAGTGGAGACGAGTGGGAGGTGTGAGATAACGAGTTAAAATCTGGAGGCTGCTTTATCTTTCCCATCGTCAGTACAGCATCACACACCCCAACTCTCTCTCTCTCTCTCTCTCTCTCTCTCTCTCTCTCATACTTCCCCTTCCCCTCACTCCTCTCTCTCTCTATCTCTCTCTCTCTCTCTTGATTCTCCTTCACTATTTCTAACTCTACTTGTTCACTCTCTCCCTTTCATCATTTATTTTATCTTCTTTTCCTTTCCATGTCTTTTATCTCTTCTCTCTCCACCTCTACTTCTCTTTTCCCCTCCTTTCCTTCCCGCTTTATCATATTTTTTTCTTCTTTTCCTGAATTATATTTTCCTTTTTTCTCCAATTCATTTTTTTTTAATTATATCTCACTTTTCCTCTGTTTACTTCCATTTCCTTCCACCTCCTCTTCACATAATTTTTCCCTTCTTTTCCTCCCTGTCTACTTTATTGTTTCTCTTCATCTCTTTCCCTCTCTCATCTCCTATTTCTCTTTTTATTTTTATTTATATTGTCCTCTCTATCTATGTCTTTTTTCAACCTGTGTCTCCTCCCCTCTTTCTCTCTATTACCATTCTCCTTTCCCTTCATCCTTTCTTCTCATTTATCTCTTATTCTCCATGCATGCTACAATTTTACTTTCTCCTTATCCCTTCCTATATATTTATCTCCTCTCTATCTTCTCATATGACTCTCTCTTACTCTCTCTTACTCTCACTCTCTCTCTCTCCATGATTTATTTCTGCTTTCTCTATCACACTCTTGACCGAAGTACAAAATATAATTGTCAGGAGATAAAAAATTGTGTCGTTTCCAATCGGTTTTCATTCTGTTGTTTAGCCTGCCTGCCTGTCTCTCCCTCCCTCCCTGTCTGTCTGTCTGTCAAGCCCGAGGCAGTGAAGGGCGGGAGGTAAGTCGGAAGGGAGGTAGGGGGGGAGGGAAGGAGATACAAGGTAGGTATGGATAGAGGGAAGGGAGGGAGCAAGGTAGGAAGGGAGGGAGCAAGGTAAGAAGGGAGGGAACAAGGTAGGAAGGGAGGGAACAAGGTAGGAAGAGAGGGAACAAGGTAGGAAGGGAGGGAGCAAGGTAGGAAGGGAGGGAACAAGGTAGGAAGGGAGGGAACAAGGTAGGAAGGGAGGGAGCAAGGTAGGGAAGGAGGGAGGGAGTAAGAGAGATAAGTAGGGAGGGAGGGAGGGAGTAAGCTTGCCATCACTTAATCATGTAAAACAGGAACTTAAGAAGACTAATTCGTTGTCTGTTTTGGCCCTTCAGTTCCTTGATCATAGGGTTGAACTTTCTGGGATGATGAGTGTCTGTGAGTGGGTATACAACAAGCTTTCTGACCACTTTACCCGCTACTCCTTTCTCCCTTTCTCCCATTCTCCCATTCTCTCTCTCTCTCTCTCTCTCTCTCTCTCTCTCTCTCTCTCTCTCTCTCTCTCTCTCTCTCTCTCTCTCTCTCTCTCTCTCTCTCTCTCTCTCTCTCTCTCTCTCTCTCTCTCTCTCTCTCTCACACACACACACACACACACACACACACTTTCTGACCACTTTACTACACTACTATCACCAGCACCACCACTACAACCACTATTCCCACCACTACTACTACCACAACCACTATCACCAACATCACCACCACCCCCACTACCACCCACTACCATCACCACCACCACAGACGCCTGGATAAAGGACATTGTTATGCTTCTCTCGTCCTCTTCTGGTTCCTTCGCCTTGAGTATATCATTGAACTCGACTTAAAAACTTTACGACAACAAATTTGATCGTGATGGGTGGCTGAGTCGGGGTGGGATCAGCCGGTTAACCCCATCAGGTCGGCTAAAGTCAGCACTGAGCCGGGGATACCATGAGCTGAGTTGAGTTGAGTTGAGAAGAGCTGAGGCGGGGGTAGGGATGGGGGTGTGGGTGGGAGTAGAGTAGAGTAGAGTAGAGTAGAGTAGAGTAGAGTAGAGTAGAGTAGAGTAGAGTAGAGTAGAGTAGAGAGAGAGAGAAGTAGAAATCGGGAAGAAAATTAGATGAAAAAAGGAAAATGGGAGAGGGAAGTGGAAATTTGTAAAATGAATACGAGAGGTGAGGGGAAGGTGGTGAGGAAGGTGTGGGAAAGGTGGTGAGGAAGGGAAAGGTGGTGAGGAAGGTGGTGAGGAAGGGAAAGGTGGTGAGGAAGGAAATAGTAGTGAGGGAAAAGATGAGGAGGAGAAGGAGGAGTTACAAGGAGAAGAAAAAGAAGAAAGGAGGAGGAGGAGAAGAAAGAGACGGAAGAGAAGGAAGAGAAGAAAGAGAAGGAAGAAAAAAAGAAGGGGTAGAAAAAAAGGAGAAGGTGAAGAAGAAGCAAGAAGGAGGAAAAGAAGAAAGAAGTAAGGAGAAGAAGGAAGAAGTAAGGAAGAGAAGAAAGAAGTAAGGAGGAGGAGGAGGAGGAGAAGATGAGGAGGGGAATGAGGTGAGTGGAGGGAAAAGAGGTGAGGTGAGGTGAGGGGAAAGAAGCAGAGGAGGTAAGTGTAACGAAGACTATGAACGAGGGGAGAGAAGGAGGGGGGAGGAGAGAAGGGGGGGGGGAGAAGGGGGGGGGGGAGCGAAGGAGAGGGTTGGGGGGATTGAGAGGGAAAGGAGGGCTAAGATCTCTCCTATGGATGGCAACGATAACCGACCAGCGTAGCATCACCTCTGAAACGATAACTTGTGGCATCCAACCCCAGAGATGAGCTCCTCGGATCGTTTCTAAAAAGTTTACTGTCATCCTCTGCCCCCTACTACCACCACCTCCTTCTCCTCACGTAACACACCTCCACACCTCCTCCTCCTCCTCACGTCAATCCCACCTTCTCTTCTTCCTCTTCCTCACGCCCCTCTCCCATACTCCTCTTCCTCACGCCCCTCCTTACCGTCTACACCTCTCTCTCTCTCTCTCTCTCTCTCTCTCTCCTTTTTATCCCATCCTTTTCCACTTAGTTCCCCTTACTCTTTCCCCTCACGCACCGTTCTCTTACGTTTTACCCCTCTATTTCTCCCACACTCCCAAACCTTCCACTCCCAACATGCAGCCTTTCTCTACCCACCCAAAAACTCCCTCTCCCTACCTCTCTCTCTCTCTCTCTCTCTCTCTCTGTGTTTGACTCCCTTGACGCTCCCTTCCTTCTATCCGCCCCCTCCCTCCCCCTCAACAAGCAGGCGGGTATCTGTGGGGGGCAGAGGATGGGGGGGATAATAACCTGTTTTAGCGGGTTTTATTGTCATTGGTGGATCAAGGTGGTGATGGTGTTCAGGACAGAGGAAAACGTGACCCAGCCTCGATCACCCTAACGCAAACACGACTTTCTCAAGAACGGAGAAGTAAGTAAGGCTTGACTCCTTGGCTCTTAAGAAGGTGATCAGAAGGAACATTTTATAAGGTGGGAATTCTTTTTTGGTACATTTGGAGTACCTGTTTTATAAGTCGAAAATATCAAGGTATTATCTTTGATGTATTTCCTCTTCTGTTCTGAAATATTCTGTAATGTGCGACGAGAAATGTCATATATATTACAATCAAGTGTTATGAATTATTTGTACACAACTAACACAAACATGAATGCAAGACATTTTAATCAGATCAATATAGCATCTTGGAGTAGGTATAGTGAGGTGAATGGCCTGTATGTGTATGTGGTGAGAACACATCACAGGCATGATGTATATATGACAGACTCACTCACTAAGGAGAGTTGCTCCTTTCCAAGTAGCCCCATCAGATATGCTATTCTGGGCCCAATCTGGGGGACTCGGCGCTCAAAACTAACTCAAGCGGGAACACAGAAATACTGAGCGAGAAATAAAAGCGAGGGGAGGGAAGGCTGGAGGGCGCCTCGTCTGTCACCCCGACACTTTCAAATAATGTCAACAATGGTGGAGGAACTTGGCTCGAGGGGCGACGTCCCCTGGATCACAGCCACGGCTGCCAACACCACACTCACTGCCAACCAACATCATGGTCAAGATTGGCCAAAATATTATATAGGGACAACATTAAATAATTAATAGTGTCTCTATTTCAACACTATACCAGGGTAGTATAAAGGTTTAGTTACTAACGAATAGTTTGTTTCTGAACAGCATTTTAGTATAACAACTTTGTGGGGCGAAATGGAGGGTTATTGACTCCTCCATGCTATACCAGATAACAGATTACCTCAGTATATACGAGTAGGGAATAAGCTTTATGGTATGGTATAATATAGAGGAATGAGTGGACCTCCGATCCGAGAAAAGAATGAAATACTCACATTGAGTTGTAGAAAAATGTGCCCGTGTATCACAAGTCCCATGTCAAATAGTTTCAGGCATAAAGTGAAGCTGAGTTATCTATGATGAGGAAATGATATGCAAGACTGGTAGTTTGTGATGATGATGGTGGTGGTGGTGGTGGTGGTGGTGGTGGAGGAAGAGTGATGCACCTGGCCATAAACACCATCACTGTACCTACCAATAGTACAGTCACCAACACTTATAAGTATACAACTTTGAACGGTCCAATTCACCAACGAAGTCATTCCAATGGAGATCTTAAAAGTTGCAGGGTTTTACGTTCTGGTATTGTGCATTTATTTATCTTACTTTGCATTTATTTATCTTATTGTGCATTTATTTATCTTATTGTGCATTTATTTATCTTATTGTGCATTTATTTATCTTATTTTGCATTTATTTATCTTATTTTGCATTTATTTATCTTATTTTGCATTTATTTATCTTATTTTGCATTTATTTAACTTATCTTGCATTTATTTATCTTATTTTGCATTTATTTATTTTATTTTGCGTTTATTTATCTTATTTTGCATTTATTTATCTTATTTTGCATTTATTTCTTATTGTGCATTTATTTATCTTATTTTGCGTTTATTTATCTTATTTTTCATTTATTTATCTTATTTTACATTTATTTATCTTATTGTGCATTTAATTATCTTATTTTGCATTTATTTATCTTATTTTGCATTTATTTATCTTATTTTGCGTTTATTTATCTTATTGTGCATTTATTTATCTTATTTTGCATTTATTTACTGTCTCTCTAGGTATTCGAAACACACCTGAATACTAATTAGTGCTCGTGACTGTACAGCTCCGGACAAAACTCTCTCGACTTGGTTGGCAGCATTTGGCAACTCTGAATCTTGAGAGAAGCACAAACTACTGTACACAGGCTCTAAGTATACCATCATACATACATACACAGGTCCTCCCACTGATAGCACACATACACACACACTGAATATTAAGATTTAGTGAAGAGTCTCCCCTAACTCCAATCCCCATCACCCTATCAGATGCCAAATGCTGCCATACGAGTCGAGAGAGTTTTGTCCGGAGCTGTACATGTACCCACCTACTGAAGTACTTGACAATCTCTCTCTCCTTTACCCACATACAACCTCCACTTCCTATTAACCCTATACTGTACCCCCCTCCCCCCCCCCTCTTCTCTTACTCTCTACTTACCTCACCTTCTCTCCTATCTTCTTCTCTCCTTTATGCGAAATTCCTACTTGTCATTCTTGTAATTATAATAACTTTTTGTTTTCAGTAATATGTAATTTATAAACCTGTTTTAACTCCCTATTCGCTCATATTTCCTTGTCTTACCTCTATCATACCGTTTAATTTTCAGTAAATATATAGTATTAAGTATATTATGCAACGATCTACCAGTCCTACAGGTCACGTAAATAAAATATATATATATATATATATATATATATATATATATATATATATATATATTATAATATAATATACTATATATCACATTACCTTACATTTCCTTTCTATCAGTTTTTATTTTTCCTTCCGATTTGCCAAGAGTTTTTCCTGATTCCCACCTTCTTCCTTCTTTGTTGCGTATTTCTTAAACAAAATATCCTCTATTGAAGAAAATAAAGAAAAGAATGAAGAGAAGGGATACGCGAATAGAAAGAGATGAAAGAGCGAAAATGAAAAAGAAGGAATAGAAAGAAGGAATGGAAAGAGTGAAAAGGAAAAAGAAGGAATGGGAAGATGAAATACAGTACAACGTGGGATGAAAGGAATGAAGTTAATGAAAACAGAAAAGGAATGAGTGAAGATAACATTGCAAGAAGTAGGAAGGAAACAACAGACAATTGAAATAATTTGAGTGTACAAAAAATAAAAAGATAAAGCATATAAGGGAGTGGATAAGGAAATATTACGAAATAAAAAAATACAAGTAAGCAAATTAAAATTGGTATTGATATGGAAGATGAAGTAATATAAATATGAAGATAATAAAAGAAAACACAAAGAAATAGATGATGGAGAAAGAAACCGAACGAATAAAAGGAAACACAAAGAATATAAGATTGAGAAAGAAACTGAACGAATAAAAAGTACACTAAAAAAAAAAATAGAAAATAACAAATAAGAGATGGAATAAGAACCTGAATAAGAGAGAAATACCAGAGGACCCCCACTTAGCAGGACAAGAGGGGGCGGCTCTCCCTAGGGTCTGGGAAGGTGATGAGGGGAATGGTAAGGGGAGGCTGGTGAGGAGGACAGATGCTGACAATGCAACACCTCACAACCACAACACTCAACATCTCATTCACTCAACATCTCATTCACTCAACATCTCATTCACTCAACATCTCATTCACTCAACATCTCATTCACTCGACATCTCATTCACGAGTAAAGTTGGTTCTCCTTTCATTCACTCAACACTTCATTCACTCGACACTTCATTCACTCAACACCTCATTCACTCGACACCTCATTCACGAGTAGATTTGATTCTCCTTTCATTCATTACTTCCATTTCTTTCTCCTTTCATTCATTACTCTGATTTCTTTCTTCTTTCTTTCATTACTTCCATTTCTTTCTCCTTTCATTCATTACTTCCATTTCTTTCTCCTTTCATTCATTACTTCCATTTCTTTCTCCTTTCATTCATTACTTCCATTTCTTTCTCCTTTCATTCATTACTTCCATTTCTTTCTTCTTTCGAATTTTCTTGAGTTAATGTTTTGCTCTTCTCTTCCCATAATCATTGTCATTTTCTTATAATGATTGGCTTATGGTCTGTCTCATTCTTTTATATTTTCTTTATATGCTATTCATTCCCTTACACTTATTCCTCTTTTTCCAAATTTCCTCACTTTCGTTCTTTGTTATTCTATTAAGCTTTTTTCTAACTTTTTTTTCCCTTAAATTCACTTCTACTCTTTCTATTATTCTTTTTATTCATCGATTTCTCCCCTTACTCTTTATTCTACTCATATTCTTATTCTTTCTATCCTCCTCCTCGTTCTATCATTTATTTTCATTCTCCTACACCTTCTCATCGCCTCTTTCCATTCTATTACATTTCTTCCTTCTTCGCCTCCTCCATTTCTAAGTATTTATTCTTGGTTTCTTTTATCTTTCTATTCACTCAACACATTTTCTTTTATTTATATACATTCACACAGTTTCCCTCTCCCACCATCAGTAAAAATGTCAACCTCTCTCTTCTAAATTATCTTCTCCTTTCCTTCTTTTTGTATATTTCACACTCTTACTATTTTGTCAACTACTTATCTACTACTCCTACTCTCACTTTATTCTCATACATTATTTCCTCTTAAGTTGCTATTTTTCCTTTTATCACGTTTGTACTTTTTTTTATATTACTTATCCTGCTCGATTTTGTGTACCCATTACGTATTTTATTTTCTATCTTAGTCTACTGTATATATTTGCTTTTCCTGTGCCTATAATACACAATTACTGTTTTTCCCACTTTTCGGTAAATCGGAATAAAAAAAAAAAAAAAAAAAGGTACTTTCTTCTCCAGCCACTTCCTTCACTTGTTCACTTCCACACTGTGAATGTCAGATACATATTATATTCTCATTCAGTTTAGTCTCTCTCTCTCTAATTTATTTTCGCTCTCTCTGTCTCTCTATCTATCTCTGTCTGTCTCTCTCTCTCTCTCTCTCTCTCTCTCTCTCTCTCTCTCTCTCTCTCTCTCTCTCTCTCTCTCTCTCTCCTTGCAAGAGTCCGTAGAGCACTTGGTCACAATCACTGGGTGGAGGCGAGGTCTGGTGATGGATGGTGTGTGTGTGTGTGTGTGTGTGTGTGTGTGTGTGTGTGTGTGTGTGAAAATAGAGAGAGTGAGAGAAAGAGAGAGAAAGAGAAAGAGAGAGAGAAATAAATAAGGAGATAAATAAATAAATGGATAAATAAATAAAGAGATAAATAAATAAAGAGAGAGAGAGAGAAAGAGAGAGAAAGAGAAAGAGAGAGAGAGAATATGAGCACGGGCCATATATCCCCTTCTCTACTCCCCCCCCCTCCCCTCCCTCCCCCCCATGGTGGCATATATAAATAACATTATATGGTACTCCCTTCATTCCCACCCTCATCCATCCATCCCGCCCTCCCCCTCTACCCCTACCCCCCAAAAATCTAACCCGTCTGCCAGAAATCCCCCAGAACAAGTTTAGACACGTCGCACACTTCTCCCTCCGGCCCATAAAAATAGAGATATGGTTCGGAAAATTCAAAAAATCTACTCGAAAATGGCACCATAAATATAAGGAGTCACAAAGGGAGCCAGCCTTGACGGTATGATATTTTTTTTTTTTTTTTTTTTTTTTTTTGTTCATTCACGCCTCACGATAGGTACCGAAAACATGGTCCTATAGGGGTGGGGGAGGGGAGGGGGGGGAGGGAGATATGTTTGTGTGTGGGGGGGGGGTGGGGGGATAGGGGCTGTATTGTGAGGGACACCATTATATTTGCTCTTCTAGTCCTGTTTCCTAGCATACTTTGGAGGAATCATGGCACTCCAATGTAACAACAAAGAATGACAGTACGACCTTAACCAATACCAACCCAACTTTAGTCTATTTTATTCTTTTCCAGCTCTTCCAATATAATAAACTTTTTCCAGTGAATTTATAATCATCTTCCAGTTTCCAAAGTCATATTATTAATTGCTTAGTTATACCAGTTCACTTATGCCTCCAGTTCACTTATGCCTCCAGTTCACTTATGCCTCCAATTCACTTATGCCTCCAGTTCACTTATGCCTCCAGTTCACTTATGCCTCCAGTTCACTTATTCATTCATTCCCCAGTTCACCAATTACTCAGTCTTCTCAGTCGCTAGTTTCCAGACCTGATGTTTTTACGGAATATGTGTCTTTTAAGAGTAACATCTTAATAAACATATCAAAGCTCAAACTTAGGAAAAAGATTGTCAAAGATATTACCAATGCGACAGAAACCCAAATACATGTTATTAAACTCGTCACTCTGATTCGGATAAAGAGAGATTCATTTGTATATGTGTTTTAAAGTGATACAATAATAACAACTATATGTAATAAAAATATATGTATTTACTAAGGATCATTCAGATATAATGATTTATTTAACGTGTTCCGTAGCATCTCTGGAACAACATATCGCTCTTTTATATTTCCACGTACCGACCCTGGACATAGGCTTCATGAGGCCCTTTTCCGAGGCCCAGTCAGGTTATCATCTAAACACACACACACACAGAAAAAAAAAAAAAAAAAAAAAAAAAATACAAACACACAAAACACACACACACACACAAACACACACACACACGTTACGATAGTATTACATTACCGGTATATGTCTATCCCAGGGCAGAGTGGACGACCAATACAATATAGTTACCATGTTGAAACCTACGTACAACTTGTGAAAAAAACACACATTAAAAACATAGAGAAAAAGACCTTCACTGGGACCCTATCATAGAGACCATCCACACTATCTCCCCTTGCATCAATAAGAGTGTGTTAGAGTTGTATGAGGACTGATCTCACCCACTACCCATCCCTCCACCACCTCCACACACTCCCCCCACCCCTCTTCCACCACCAGACACTCCCCCCACCCCTCCCACACACACTCCCCCTACTCCACCTACCATTACTCATTACTCACCTACCATTACTCATTACTTATCTACCATTACTCATTACTTATCTACCACTATCTGTCACTCAACTACCATTACCCCTCACTCATCTACCATTATCCCTCACTCAACTACCATTACCCCTCACTCAACTACCATTATCCCTCACTCATCTACCATTACCCCTCACTCATCTACCATTAACCCTCACTCATCTACCATTACCCCTCACTCAACCTATCAACCAACCATACAACCAATATACATACATACATATACCCCTCCCCTCCACCACATCCCATTCAGACTCCGCTTAACTGCATAATCTTGCCTCCTTTGCATCGATCAGGTCCTGGGAAGGCGATGTGTATAAACCCGCTTTATCGCCTACCTCACCGTTGTCTGCCCTCACATCAATAGCAGATAAAGAAAGATCAGGACATTGGTTACATGGAGGAATAGATGATGGATATTGGTTACAGGGAGTATGGAGTATAAATGATGGATATTGGTTACAGGGAATATGGAGGAATAAATGATGGATATTGGTTACAGGGAGTATGGAGGAATAGATGATGGATATTGGTTACAGGGAGTATGGATAGGAATAGATGATGGATATTGGTTACAGGGAGTATGGATAGGAATAAATTATGGATATTGGTTACAGGGAGTATCATAGTATGGATAGGAAAAGGTGATAGATATTGGTTACAGGGAGTATGGATAGGAATAGGTAGGTAGGTACATCTATGAGTATTTTTTAAGGGGGAAGTTTTGTGTTGGTAAATCTGGAGCGACTGAATCCTCTAAACTATTCCAGGCAACAGAACAACACCATTATTTTAGCTCTTCTGGTCCTGTTTCCTGGTATACTTTGGAGGAATCATCAAGGCACTCCAATGTAACAAAAAGAATTATCACCTTAAGGACCCTGTGCTCGTGTATAAAAACTGGAGACTTCTGATTCCTCCTGACCACTCCATGAAACAAGCTCCATCCCTATAGGTGGTGTTTCGTGGCAATATTTGAAGGATTCGTATAATTCTACTTTTCTTTAAGGCTCTTTGCGGTGAGAGAGTTGTAAAAGCCTCGTTATTATTAGCCAGTGTTCTTCTCACCACCTAACCCTATTTCATTCTAATATCCATAATTTTCCAGACATTAAAGTAAGGCAATGGAACTGGAATTACAACACATATCCATAATTTTCCAGACATTAAAGTAAGGCAATGGATCTGGAATTACAACACATATCCATAATTTTCCAGACATTAAAGTAAGGCAATGGAACTGGAATTAAAGTAAGGCAATGGATCTGGAATATTATTAACAACACACATTTCCAATTTACACCCAAGATTCCCTCACTTCGCTCATCACCTTACGTAACCACCTTTAAGGAGGAAATTCGGTGTTTGGTAAATTTGGAGCAACTGAATCCTCCAAACTATTCCAGATTTACCAACACAAAACTTCCCCCTTTAAGGAGTCACAAATCATTTCAGCAAACGAATTCAATAAGATCGTAAGGAAACATAAAATCAGAGATCGGGTTATCTTTTTTTATTTTTACGTGGTCATTTGTCAAGAACCAAAAGGGGAGCTCTACTGATTCCTAAAAAAAAAAAATAAAAAAAAAAAATAAGAAAAAAAAAAAAATTCTTAACCTCATGAACTAGTCCGTCTGTTTGCAATGTTTCGAAAAATTAGCAAGTTTCCAATTTGCATACTACAGATGACCCCTTCACTTCACCCCTATGTGCAGCGACACGAAGGTAGAGAGAGAGAGAGAGAGCAGGTAGTTGGACGATGAGTTATTATATGCATACAGAAGGGTTTGTTTATGTGTGGTCTTTTCTCGTGGCTGTCAGGAGTCGCAATACGGGAATGGAAGGCAGGAAACACGTCTTGTTGGCCGGTGAAAGGCAAGACACTCAGGTATACAGCCCAGGCTCATAATGCACGAGAATTTCCCCACTGATGAGAACTCTGGAATCGGTGGTCTTGGAGAGGAGAGGAGAGAAAAAGAGAGGAGAAGAGAAAAAGAAAGGAGCTCAGAGAGGCAGACGAGTGGGGAGTAGAAAGGAAAAGGTTTGAATTAGGGATGCGAAAAAAATAGGGAGCTGAAGGAAGAGAAGGAAGAGAAATGAAAAGTAATAGGAGAACGATGGGTATACGTGGTGTAAGGAGAAGGAAGAAGAGAAAAGGAGAAGGATAGACGCAGAAAATATCCCAAGAGAACGAGGAATAGGAAGAAGGGAGGAGGGGAAGGGAGGAGGAGAAGGGAGGAGGAGAAGGGAGGAGGAGAAGGGAGGAGGAGAAGGGAGGAGGAGAAGGGAGGAGGAGAAGGGAGGAGGAGAAGGGAGGAGGAGAAGGGAGGGGAGAGGAGGAGGGGAAGGGAGGAGGAGAAGGGAGGAGGAGAAGGGAGGGGAGAGGAGGGGATGGGAGAGGAGGAGGGGAAGGGAGGAGGGGAAGGGAGGAGAGGGGAGGGGAGGAGGAGGGGGGAAGAGAAGGGGTATAAGCGCCCCGTTATTCCAGTGAGGCATAACACGGCCAGATAAATATAGACCCATTTCCTCACGACAGATTTGTTGTGGGCGCCGAGGTTCTTTGTCGTGTTGTGGCTACTGGATCGTACCTTGATGATCGGGGACAAGACGGTATACATGCCGGCCGTCGGGGAATGTGTGGGGTCCAATGTGGTGGGGCCGCAATTTGGGACCAACCCTTTTCCCCGAACCATATTTTTTCCCCGAACAATTTTTTTTTTCCCCGAACAATTTTCCCCTCGCACACACGACGAGAGGTAAGAGGTTAGGAGACGTATAGTTGACGTATAGTTGACGTATAGTTGACGTATAGTAGACGTATAGTTGACGTACAGTAGACGTATAGTTGACGTATAGTTGACGTAGTATTGTACAGCTTTACAATTCCATTCCACTTGATAACAACATGTGGGGGGGATAATTTATTTTGATAGTCTTCCAATCCATCCACTATAATGTATTTTCAATGTCACACAAATCGATATTCAATTCAGTACACCTTCACACTATACTTACACGTATTTCGAAACTACGAATTCATTATTACTCATTATTGGTTACATCATTCATCATATAGTATTTTAATTCCCCTTTTTCTCCCTCAGATCATAATAAAGTGATGATTGGGGATTTGAACACTGAGGAACGAAAGAGAAGAGTTGAAACATAATTCGTGGACAGAAAAATGAACACCTACTTACGCATCAATTGATATTAAAGAGATTACGTTTGTTGGCTGAGAGAGAGAATGAGAGAATGAGAGAGAATGAGAGAGAGAGAGAATGAGATAGAGAGAGAGAGAGAGAGAGAGAGAGAGAGAGAGAGAGAGAGAGAGAGAGAGAGAGAGAGAGAGAGAGAGAGAGAGAGAGAGAGAGAGAGAGAGAGAGAGAGAGAATGAGAGAGAGAGAATGAGAGAGAGAGAGAGAGAAAGAGAAAGAATGAGAGAGAGTGAATGAAATAGAGAAAGAGAGAGAGAAAGAGAAAGAGAAAGAGAAAGAAAAAGAAAGAGAGAGAATGTGTGTTTGTGACAGATTCAATACAATGTCTTTTAATATACGAGGGTTACTATTTACAGTATGTTTTAAGGCCAGCTATTCATTCACTGGATTAGGTAATATAGCCCCACTAAATCTTAATAAAGAGAGAATAAAACTAAGATGAAAATGCAAGAATCACGTTTATGGTGGAAGAATAAATGAATGAGACATCAGTAACATAAAGGCAATCAGGTGATGGGTTGATTGGAGGCAGACACACACACACACACACAGAAAAACCTGATAATATTATACGGTACAGTCGGTGGCAAAAGTCCTGTCGTCGCCTCACTTGCTTGGATGAATCAGAGAGACATGAGAATCTCCCCTGAACGACTTCGACTCATATTTTTGGGCAATAAATCTACAACCCTGACACTAATACAAAGAAATACAAAGAAATACAAATGAATACAAATGAATACAAAGAAATACAAATGAATACAAATGAATACAAATGAATACAAAGGAAGTACAGGCAACAGGAGTTCCATAGTGGACTTTTACGAGGTTACCTGTTTATCTACGTTAATCTATAGACTACATGTTGAAGGAAAGGATAGATAAAGGACAGGTAAAGGATAGATAAAGGATAGATAAAGGACAGATAAAGGACAGGTAAAGGATAGATAAAGGATAGATAAATGACAGATAAAGGATAGATAAAGGATAGATAAAGGACAGGTAAAGGATGGATAAAGGATGGATAAAGGATAGATAAAGGACAGGTAAAGGATGGATAAAGGATAGATAAAGGACAATAGAATACATGTCAGTAACGAGGAGAGAAGAGCATCACTTGATCCTGATTATAATGATGACAGTTTAGTAGTGCCACCCCCCCACCCCCCCAGGGAGAGCCAGAGTGTGCCATCACTATTGACGAGGCTGGCACTCCTATTGACAGTAAACAGTGCCAGGCCTGGGGGTCAGTCAGAGGTCAACAGCCAGGTCCTCTATGCACCTGCTGATTACCACACATTTTTACACACCAAGGTAGGGAGTCAATGAACTACAACACACACAGTAACTATAATGTGTAATAATGTGTTCCCCAGTCACACCAGTCCTCATATTCCTCCTCCCTTTATACATCATCATCATCATCATCAGTTTGTGTTAGTTTATATTTAGTATTTCATAATGAACTACAACATAGTAACAATAATGTGTAATAATGTGTAATAATGTGTTCCCCAGTCTCAGTCCTCATATTCCTCCTCTCTTTATACATCATCATCAACATTATTTCTGTCTGTGTTAATTTATAAACTATTTAATCATCATCATCATCATCATCATCATCATCATCATCATCATCATCATCATCTCCGTCTGTGTTAGTTTGTATTTTTATTTCGTATTTCTCCTCTTCCATCCTAATTTTTCTTCATCTTCACTTTGTTTTCATGTTTTCTTGTTAATCGTTTCTTCTGTGTTGTTATTATTATTATTATTCTCATTTCTTTGATTCCTCTCCATTTCCATCCGAATTTTCCTTCTCATCTACATTTTTTTTTTATGTTATCTGTTTATCGTTTCTTCTGTTATTATTATTTGTATTCTCATTTCTTCGATCCCTCTCCATTCTCATCCGCGTTTTCCTTCTCATTGCCTCTGTTCTGTTTTATCGTGAGTTTCCCATTTTTTTTTCTCTCTCTCTCTCTCTCTCTCTCTCCCCTTTCTCTTCTCTCGCCTGTCACCTAAGGATTATTTCCCATTATTTCCTTCTTTCCTTCTCCTCACTGAAGCCTCTCTCAATAAAATTTTCCGTCTCGTGATTTTTACATTTTCTCGTTCTCAATCTCGTCTTTCTGTTAGTTTGTCTCTCCCATTTCTCTTTTATCTCTATTTTCTCTCACTTCCAATCCCCGTCTTTCTTCTCTTCTTCCTTCACCTTATTTATTATTATTATTATTATTATCATCCAGTTTTATCTCGTCTGTTTTTTTCTCACCATATCCAGCAAAACAGAACAATCTTTTCTTATTTCCCTTCATGTCCTTCCTAATTTTCCCTCTTCCTTCCCCAATTTTCTATACCTTCCTGCATCATTTCCCTTTTTATTCCTGTCTCCCTCTTCCTTTCCTTCGTCCCTTTTCCTTTCTTTCTTACTCATTTTCTTTTCGTATAGGGAGACAGACTTGGGGTGGGTGGGTAGTAAGCCTGTCTCCAATTCCCGCACCCCCCTAAAACCCCAAGCCTGTCCCCCTACTCCCACACCCCCTCACTGTGTTATCACCGTTTCAACGTTCTTCAAATTTTCCTCTACATTTTTTTCATTCCTCCTCCATATTTTTCTTTTCTCACATCATCTATTTATTTTCTCTCCCCCATTTCCTCTTCAAACTCCGCTAAATCTATTCTTCCCTCGCATCTTCTCTCTCCTTCCGCTTCTCACTCCTATGTTCTCTACACTTTCTCCCCCTTCCCTTCCCCTCTCCTCCCCTCCCTTCCCCTCCCTTCTCCTCTCCTCTCCTCCCCTCCCCTCTACTCCCCTCCCCTCCCCTCCCCTTCTCTTGTCATATTTCATTCATTCACATTTTCACTCCCTCCTTACATTCCACTTCTCTACTTTCGTATTATTTCCTCTCCTTACATTCTCTTCCCTTCATTCCTCTCCTTTCCCTTTCTTCTTCCTTTACAACTTTCACATCTCAGTTCATCTTCCTTTTCCCATCCTACATTTGTTTTACCTTCCTTTGAAATACCTCTCCTTCCTTCCTTCCTCTGCCTACACATTCACTCTCTTCCACTTCCCTCTCCTTCCTTCCTTCCTCTGCCTACACATTCACTCTTCTACTTCCCTCCCCACCTTCCTTTTCTACCCTCGTATCTTCCTTCCACCACCACCACCACCAACTTCTCCCTTTCCATCTCCCCCTCCCTCAGCCTTAATCAAGTTTTAAAATGGCTTTGTGATTGTCGGACCAAACACGACTCTGCTGAAACATCATTGACAATACAGAACCGCATTATGGGACGAGCCGACCGTGAACCTCTGATGGCCTTCCATTGGGGGGCCGGGGAAAATAAATAAAGGAGAAACAAGTGACGCGAAAATAAGAAATATCTGGTGAGCTGGAAGAGAGAATCCGGTGTGTGTGTGTGTGTGTATTTGTGTGTGTGTGTGTGTGTGTAAGGGGTGAGGGTGAGGATGAAAAGAGAGGAAATAGGAGGGTAAGAGGAGAAAGAAGGGGATAGGGGGAGAAGGGAGCTGGAAATAGGGTGGAGAATAGACTACTGGGGAGATGAAATGAAATGGGAGATGAGGGAAGGAGGAGGAGGAGGAGGAGGAGAGATGATTGGGGGGAAATGAGGAGGAGGAGGAGGAGGAGTGATTGGGGGGAAATGAATAGGAACTAGAGGGGTGGAGGAAAGATGGTTGGGAGAAGGAAATAAAAGGGAAAGAGAAGGGTGGAATGAGAAGAAATAAAGATTGAAGGGGGAAGAAGGGAGGAAAGGAAGGAGAAAAGAAGAAAGGAAAAGAAGAGAGGAAAGGAATGAGAAAAGGAGAGAGGAAGGTAGGGAAGAAGGAATGAAAAGAAGGGAGGAAAGGATGGATGAGGGAGGTTTGGTGTGGGTCGGTGGTCAGGAGAGAAGGAAGATGGAGACTCCTTATGGAAGTAATTGTTTGATGTTACAGATGTTGGTTTGTTCTCTGATGATGTTTCTGGTGGTGGGAAGGAAGGGTGGGAAGAAAGGGTGGGAAGAAAGAGAAAGGGAGGGGAAGGAAAGGGAGGGGAAGGAAAGGGAGGGGAAGGAAAGGGAGGGGAAGGAAAGGGAGGGGAAGGAAGAAGAGTAGAGGAAGTGTGAGGTTGGGTGAGTAGGAAGTAGAACTGAATGGTGAGAGGTGAAATAGAAACTGGTACGTGAGAGAAATCGATAGTCTTTCATTTTAACCACAAGAGACCACCAACCCTTTAAGGACCCTGTGATCGTATATGAAAATTAAACGCTTCTGATTCCTCCTGGCTATGGCACGAAACAAACTCCTTCCATGTAGATAGTGTTTCGTGACAATATTTGAAGGACTCATTTACCTCCAATTTTCTGACTACATTACAGGGTCCCTTAATTAATAAACTGATGAGAACTGATATGGATCAATGGCTACTGATTCCTACAAAATTAGGAAAGAAAAAATGTTACATCACTACAATATTTAAATATCTTGGTGGATACAAATTACAGTATCTTGGTATAAGTTGGTGGAATCAGTCCCCACAACAGAATGAATCTCCCCTAAACAGACAGGTGGTGCTTCAACTCGACACAGATTTCACCATACCATTAGAGACAGACAGGAAAGGCCACACGATCTGGACAGTGAGGTATACGTACGTGCCAGCATCATAATAATAATCAGGAAGAAAGGTGTGTTGCTATGTCAGGCTACCAGAGACCTTTTAAATACAGACACCAACACATTTTTCCAGTTCCTTATATATATACTCTCTCTCTCTCTCTCTCTGTCTCTGTCTCTGTCTCTCTCTCTGTCTCTCTCTCTCTCTCTGTCTCTCTCTCTCTTTCTCTATCTCTTTCTTTCTTTCTTTCTCTCTCTCTCGTCACTTTGGTCAAATAGCCTTACTCCCCCCAACAATAAAAACAAAAATAAGTACATATAGAAAAATAATAAGGTTGACCCAGGCTGACCACGTTAATTATATCACGTCCATACTTTTTTGTAGGAAACTCATTGAATCTGGGTAATGGCCACGGTACAGGTCTCAAGGTGGTAGCAGAAGTAATAATAATGATAATAATAATAGTAATAATAATAATAATAATAGTAATAATAATAGTAATAATAATAATAGTAGTAATAATAGTAATAATAATAATAATAGTAATAATAATAGTAATAGTAATAGTAATAGTAATAATAATAATAATAATAATAATAATAAATGATAATAGTAATAATAATAATAACAAAAATACAAGAACACGTCTACATGTGGCTAGCAGGTAACCTCCTCCACACCACTACCCCCTTGTGGACACTACGGTTATCATGTTAAGGGACCCTGTGATGTAGTCAGAATATTGGAGGTAAATGAGCCCTCCAAATATTGCCACGAAACACTAGCTATATAGAAAAAGCTTGTTTCGTGGTATAGTTTGGAGGAATCAGAAGCCTCCAGTTTTCATACACGATCACAGGGTCCTTAACAGCTTGTTGGAGAATGTGTTGAATACTTGTTGTCAGCACATGTTCGAGGGCAAGTGTCCACCACAACCATGCACTATTCGTCCTCCACACCAAAATCTTCCAATAATTTCACACACATGCACTCTAACGCACACACACACACGCATGTCACGTACACACTCATGCACGCACACTATTCACACTCTCTGGATCTCCGAGTCACGTTACATCAAACAAATTTAAGTCCGTAAAAATAAATAAATAAAAACGTTTCTCCGTAAAAATAAATAAATAAAAAAGGTTTCTTTCTCTCACACCTACCAAAAATGGCCCGCTGCACCAACATGGCCTGGAACGCTTTGCCACACAATTACTTTACTAAGAAGCGCTTGTTTGCGGTTTTACCCAGAATTGCACACTACTCACACGTACGTGCAGTTGTTGCGGTAAATAGTTTTTATTCATTCACCATTTTGACACTATATTAATATTATCTTTCCTATCGTTAATAATAAGCTCTGTGTGGTTTCTAATGCCTCAACAACAAACCTATCACTAACAACAAACCTATCAATATCCAAAAGTAACAATAACAACAAACTTATCAATAACAACAAACCTATCAATAACAACAAACCTATCAATAATAACAAACCTATCAATAACCAAAAGTAGCAATAACAACAAACCTATCAATAAATTCGCTATCCACGGAAACATTCCCTCACGCTACTGACAATAAACTTTCGCTACGGTGAAGGTCGATCATTCGTATTTATTAGTCGTACGATGATAAAAAATATACAATAATACATAAAGGGGTGGATGATGGTGTTTCGACGAGGGTTCATGTGTGTAGGGCCTGAGAAACGCTCGATAAAATGGATGTGATCGACTTGACTGACTGTGTTGGTGAAATTTTATGTTGTTGATGCTGTAGAAAACATAAATACTGTCACTCCCTCTTTTCCTTACAGCTGTCACCCCTTCTTTCCTTACTACACTCACCCCTTCTTTTTCTTTTTTCTTTACTACTATTACCCCTTCTTTCCTTACTCCTGTCACCCCTCTTTTCCTTACTACTGTCACTCCCTCTTTTCCTTACTGCTGTCACCCCATCTTTTTCTTTTCTTTACTACTATTACCCCTTCTTTCCTTACTCCTGTCACCCCTCTTTTCTTTACTACTGTCACTCCCTCTTTTCCTTACTGCTGTCACCCCTTCTTTCCTTACTACCCTCACCCCATCTTTTTCTTGCCCCTTCTTTCCTTATTCCTGTCACCCCTGTTTTCCTTACTACTGTCACTCCCTCTTTTCCTTACTCCTGTCATCCCTCTTTTCCTTACTACTGTCACTCCCTCTTTTGGAATTTTGGAGGAAGGAGGTAGTGGACATCTCGTTCACCCACAACAGATGACACACACTTAATCAATAGGATTGATTTTTTGTGGGGGTTTGTCGAATAGAACAACATTAAATAGTCCAGCAAGAATTAATCGCATACTTTTTTTCTTCCATTCCCCCATTTGTGTTCCTCTACTTCCATACTCTCATCTCCTCTTCGGTGCTTCCTCCCTCATCCCACAGACCCCCTTCTCGCGACTCCCTTATATTCTCACAACTCCTTTTCCTTCGTACCTTTCTCCATAAAACTACCAAACAGTAAAAACAGATCCCCCATATCTTCCCAACCTAATTCTCGTGCTCTCATTCCCCATCCATCTTTTGTGTTCCCAACCCTTCACCTCCTTCCTCCCAATCCCCTCTCTATCCAAAACTCCAACCTACCAACCAACCTACCTACCTACCTACCAACCAACCCACCTCGTGCCCCTGCCCCTTACCCCTTTCCTCCCACAACCCCCCAAGCCCCAGCAATAAAGAAATACCCGTAGCACGTGTAATTGAACATATGCTGAGGTGGCTTTTGGCCTCTACTGGGGGGTGGGAAGGGGGGATGTGGGAAGGAGGGGAGATAGGAAGATGAGGGAAGCTGGAGAGAGGGGGATGTGGGAAGGGAGAGAGGGACGTGGGAGAGGGGGATGCAGTAAGGGAGAGAGGGACGTGGGAGAGGGGAATGTGGGAAGGAGGGGAGTGGGATTTGTGAGAAGGAGGGAAAAGGGGGATGAATGAAGGAAGGGATATGCGAATGGAATGAAAAAAAAACGGAGAAATAGAGGAGGAAGGAGAATGAAGTTGAGGAGATGAATTGAAGATGATTGAAGTTAAGGAGAAATAATTTGAGATGAATGAAGTTGAGGAGACTGGAGGAAGCAACAGGAGAAAACATGGGAGGAAGAGTAGAAGTAGAGGAAAATATGAGAGCAGGCAAGATGGAATGAAGAGGAGCGAGGAAGAAAAGATAAAAGGAGAGCAAGAGAAGGATAATTATGGGAGGATGGACAGGAGGAAAATTTTGATGAGGAAATAAAAAGGAGCAGATGGGAGAAGGAAAAGATGAAATGAGGAGGAGGAAAAGATGGGAGAAACAGCAGTGAGGAGGAAGAGGAGTAGGAGGAAAAATGTGAAAAGAGAGAGCATGTGTAAGAGAAGGAGAAGGAGAAGGAAAAGGAGAAGAAGGAAAAGGAGAAGGAGAAGGAAAAGGAGAAGGAGAAGGAAAAGGAGAAGAAGAAGGAAAAGGAGAAGGAAAGTAAGAAAATAGAAAAAAATAAGAAAAGAGAAGGAAAATACGAAAAGATGAGAAGGAAGATAAGAACAGAGGAGAATCAAAATAAGGAAAGAGGAGAAGGAAAAGAAGGAGGAGGAAAAGATTGAAAAAAAAGTTAAGTTGAAAGAGGGATAAGATGAAAGGAGGAGGAGGAGGAGGAGGAGGAGGAGGAGGAGGAGGAGGAGGAGGAGGAGGAGGAGGAGGAGGAGGAGGAACACACATCCATACGACGGGTCTTTTTCTGTCCCCCTAGAAAAGTTTTACACAATAATATGACTCTTGCCTTCACCAGGGCAGGGAGGGACAGAGGAAAAAAAATAATGTGAGGGAATATGTGACAGGGAGGATGAGCTGGGTTGAGGGAGAGAGGGAGGGTGGAAAAGAGGAGGGAAGGAGAAAAGGAAGGGAGAAGGACATAGATGAAAGGAAAGGGAGGGAAGGAAGGAAGGAAGGGAGGAAAGGAAGGGAGGGAAGGATATAGAGGGAAGGAAGGAAGGAAGGATATAGATGAAAGGAAGGAAGGGTGGAAATAAGGGGATGGATAGTGGGAATGAAACACAATAGGGAGAAAGGGGAAAACAAAGAAAAGAAGAGAAAGCAGCGAACGCAAAAGAGAGAGAAAAAAGGAGAGAGGGAAAGGAGAAGGAAAGGAAGGAAGTTGAGGGAAGGAAAGTAGGAAAAAAGATGGAGTGGGAAGAAAGAAGGAAATGAAAAGGGAGTACCAGATGGAAGAAGAAAAAGAAGGAAGGAAAAGAAGGAAGGAAAAAATCACCAAATCAAGAGTAATGGAACACAATAATTCACAGACACACTCGTAAACATTTAGTAAGTGACCCGTTCTTAATTAACCAGTCCTGATGTGTGTGTGTGTGTGTGTGTGTGTAGGGCTTTGATAAATAAGATGGTGTTTGTGATGTACAGTCGCAATCCAAAAATTCGAATAACCAGATCGAGTATTAATTAAACGAACTCAAAGCAAATATTAAACAGGGTATTGCTTGTAATTGGTTCACTAGTATGTCAAATGATTCGAAGCTTCAACCTAACCTGGATACAAATTTTGGATTGCGAGTGTAAAGTCATGGTCTAATGTACTGCAACCTGGTGAATAAAAACGAGCTATTTGAGTTAATTTTATGAACCAAAATTGCACACACCAACAGCTATAGTTTCGGATCACTTTCCGAAGCCATCTCATTGGAAGGTGTTGCAGTACATTAGACCATGACTTTACGTATATACAGTCTCACTTTAAACACCCAAAACAATACCATGAACGGATGGAACAACAATTTTTTGAACCGGTGGAAGAAGAGTATAATATGATGAAAAGAGTAAGATAGAATGTTGAATAGGAAATAGGCATAGAAATGAAAGGATGGGGAAAGAGTAAAGGTAGGAGGAGGAGAAAAGGAGGAGGAGGAGGAGAAACAAAAAAGAAGGAGGATTAGAAAAGGAAGGAGGAGAGGAGAAACAGAAAATGAGGGGAAAGAGTAAAGATAGGAGGAAGAGGAGGAGGAGAAACAGAAAAGGAGGAGAATTAAAAAAGCAAGGAGTAGGAGGAAGAGGAGGAGGAGAAACAGAAAATGAGGATGATTAGAAAAGAAGGAGTAGGAGGAGGAAGAGTCCACAAATTGAAGGTTATAGTGGCCCATACGTTTGCCCACACGGAATTATATCACACTGGTAAACGACCCGGAAGAACCATCGATCCAGTG